>LNAC01001417.1:157816-177799 GCA_002007465.1 Ailurus styani
GGTTATGGACATTGGGGAGGGTTTGTGCTTTGGTGAGTGCTGTGAAAGATGTAAGCCTGATGATTCACAGACGTGTACCCCTTGGGCAAAGAATAAAAATAAAATTAAAATAAAAAGAGAGGATGGTAAAGGGGCTTAAGGAAGACCACCAGGACCATTCAGTGGTGGTCCTCTGGTCACTGAATGTCATCAGGCGAGAAGATGGAAGATAGGGAGGAAAACTGGATGCAAAGCATGAGCAATCTGGAAACTGAGAGAACAAACTAGAACCTATGAAGGCAAACTGGATCTCATTTCTGTTGAATACAGGATCTACACCTAATGATGCCAATGGCGTGCATGAGATACTTTTTCCTTTTCCTATGGGGAAAAAAAATGTCTGTCTAGGACATAAATCAATTGAAGGAGCCAATCTGGGGGGAGCTGGAGGAGCCTGAGTACAAGGTTAATAGCAGATCAGGGATAATGAACAATCCAATGATGGCTTCTGGGGTCCTACACTAAGCTCCCATATGTATTGGCTCATCTTTTACTTCAATTTTCTAAGTCTCATGCAGAAATCTTTGAAGACAGGGCGCCTGGGTGGCTCAGTGGGTTAAAGCCGCTGCCTTTGGCTCAGGTCATGATCTCAGCGCCCTGGGATCGAGGCCCACATTGGGCTCTCTGCTCAGCGGGGAGCCTGCTTCCTCCTCTCCCTGTCTCTCTGCCTGTCTCTCTGCCTACTTGTGATCTCTCTCTGTGTCAAATAAATAAATAAAATCTTAAAAAAAAAGAAATCTTTGAAGACCAATTTAAACTCAGGCTCACACAGGGAAGAGAATCTTGTGAAACCCTCTCTCCATTCTGCTTGTATTTTAGACATTGGGTACAATTAGGACTAGTACTCTCTCTCAACCGTATGACTCCACAGCCTCAGTTCCTAACCCCCACTGTACACTCAGTGTATATATTAGGAAATAAAAACTCAGAGAAACCCATGATTTTTACAAGCCCCCTCTCAATCACAAAGCCATTTATGGAACAATTATCAGGTATATCAGGTATGTTGATGAGTGCTTGGAGAAATAGAGATAAACACAAATCAGACCCTGTTATAGCCCTCTATTTTTCTCAATTATTCTTCGGACTGTTTATTTCATTACTTTTCACAGCCAAAGGCAAATTTTCTGTACAACTTTCAGTAAAAACTTTGCTCCTGTTGAGCCCAACTTTCACAGTTGGAGAACACAAATAACCCAAATGATCTTTGTTTCTTTGCATGATACATCTGCCAGCTCGAGGAAGAAGACTTCCCATGGTGTATCTAACCCATCCTTTGGGATCTTTGTCAGGGTTTTAGACTCACATTTAAAATCTATGTGTTTTTATTTCATCTAAAAATATCATTGATTTTATCCTTTCAATGTATTGTCATTGTTCCTAATACACTTGTCAATAGTATGTCTGCCCTTGAGAGGGTCTGCTTCAGTTCTACTTTCCCACCATAGATGACTGGAACAAACTCTAAAAAAAGAATGGAATAAGCATTGAGACATCAAAGGATTAGGATTATGAATCATATAAGCTTGTCTGTCATTTCCAAGAGTTCCATTATAACCCTGGGATGGAAATGCTCTGACTACATTGTCAGACTTTCACTCTTTCTAGTCTCTGTTATTAAAGAGGACAAAGAATTAAAGTGTGTGCATTGGGAGTGTGCCAGGAGGACAAATTAATATGATGGAGTGGAAATTCTAAAGGAAAAAAATAAAGAAATGTGTAAACATGGGTGATATAATTTTTGTCAACCAGGCATTTAAAACCATTTTACAAAGGCTTGTGATCAATTGAAGAGTGTTTTCTATCTAGCTATTTTTTAAGTCACTGCCATGATACTGTCCCCATCACTGCTTCCTCCCATTTTTACCACCTACAGTGGCCCCTTCTCAAGCCCTTTAATGTGCAAGACCCACAGAATGCAGCCAGGCAAGATTAAAGGTCTTCTCTGACGTGGAATGAAGGGGAATTATACAGTTTGCAAGAGAAAAGATAATAAAAGAGTGAGTCTATAGAAATACTTTGATGAATTATATAGAGGCAATTTTCTGACATTAGTAATGTAGGGCAGAAGACAATGTTTCTGATATATAGATGTAAATTCATCATCCAGACTCCATTAAAGAGAACTACAAAAGATCCGTTGATTTAAGCATTGCTTACAGGAGCTACCGGGTAATGTTAGCAGGCTCCTTCCATGAAACTTGGACACTATAATAAGTCAAGGCTCATGTGGATGAAACAGCCAGCCACCCTTTCAGGAATGTTATAAATAGCAAGAAGCCATATGGCAGAGTTCCATCACCTGGATCTGTGACCGTGATGCCAGTTCCAGGGTTTGACATTACATGCTAACATGCATATTTCACAAATACTGCCTTTGACCACTAAATTACCCTTGCTATAGTGAAAGACAATAATTGTGTCTTAAAAAACAAACAAAAATACCCATTGAAACTTCCCTCTAAGAAACTATGGGTCTACCTATCCCAACCATACCCCATTACAGAAAAAGAACTATTCTAGATAGAAATGATATTTTGCACTTGTAATCCTAGGGGACATTTCACTATCAGAACTGTAAGAATGCTTCCTTTATTTCACACTCACTAGTAGGAAAAAAACAAACAAACAAACAAAAACAAGCGAGCACTATCTGTGAGATTCTTTAAGCTTTTATTGTATTTTATCTGCAAGCCATAAACCTGCTACCTGCTTTTGTGTATAAAATAATAAAAAGTATTCTTTTGTCTATGTCCAGATGTTTATGTGTTTACAAGAAGCCAGTACACTTTACCCTCTTCCTATCCCAACTCTGGCAATCCTTCTGATGCTTGTCCATTTTACAAAAGCAAAAAAAAAAAAAAGCATATGAGTCTGGGCAAGGCCATCAGATTTAGTCTTTATGCAAAACTTTTATGGCTTTATGCAAAGCCAACACAGAAATCTGGATAGAAGTGGCACCTGGGTGTCTCAATGCATAAAGTGGCTGATGGTTGATTTTGGCTGGGGTCATGATCTCAGGGACCTGGGATTGAGCGCCCCACCAGGCTTTGTGCTCAGTGGAGAGTCTACCTGAGGATTCTCTCTCTCCTTCTGCCCCTCCCCCTCAACTCCCTCCATCTCTCTCTCTCTCTCTCTCTCTCTCTCTCTCTCTCTCTCTCTCAGATTAATAAATAAGAAAGAAGAAAGAAAAGAAAGAAAGAAAGAAAGAAAGAAAGAAAGAAAGAAAGAAAGAAAGAAAGAAAAAAGAAAGAAAGAAAGGAGGGAAGAAATCTGGATAGCAGGCTGAGAACCCTGTATTTTAACAGCAAGTTCCTTGCTAATTGTAGGTTTTGTAAGCTACTGCATGTGATGGAGTTCATTGCTTAAAGTCCCCTGAGGATGTGAACATCATGAACTCCTTTGAAATCACAGACCAATGCTCAGCATTCTTACTTCTAGCCTAAGTCTGGACTCTTTTCCTCAGTTTGGAGGATGGTGATAAAGTTCCCCAGTCTTTTTATCAATACTGGAGAACCCCTTTGAGATTTAGATAGATGTTATGGATGCTTATCCCAGGAAAATATCATGTGGGTGCATACATGCACAAACACATTTTCATGAAATGTCAGGGACTATACAGACTCTCTTGTGCCTACCCATTAGCTCCCCCAGGATCTCCTAGGCCCCAGGTTAAAAATTCTTATCTACAGAATAAGTATTATGGAAATCTCCTTGCTTCAAAATACACTTTTCAGAAGGATATATTGTATGTTTTAGTTAATAATAAAACCTGTTACTATTAATATACTTAATATACTTAAAGTATGTGAGAAATACCTAAGAAAGAAACAAAAGTAAGAATGAAGATTTTTTAATAGATATGGACTTAAACCCCAGATACTAAGAAATGACTAACAAGCTTTGGATCCTAAACATTTCTCGTCTGAACTGGTATCTGGTTTTGGACTAAACACCATAGATTATTTTTGAGATCATTGTGGGGCTAATTATTTTTTTAAACAAATAGTGTAATTCCAAGGCTTACAATATTTAAAGGCTCCCCTTTGTGTGTGAGAAAAGTAGAACATGAAAAAACTTTCGTTACAGGTCTTAGCCTTCCTTGCTCAAACACGTTTTATCATTCCCTGAAGGACATTTTGCACTTTCAAGTAATTTCAGAATATTTGAGATTCACCAAGGTTGATAAATTCCCTCACTCCTCTGTTGTCTTAAAATGTTATTCTCGGGGCTTCTGGGTGGCATGGTCGGTTGAGCAACCGACTCTCCATTTCCACTCAGGTGGTGATCTCGGGGGTCATGAGATGGAGTCCCATGTTGGGTTCTGCTCTCAGCACGGAGTCTGCTTGAGACCCCCTCTCCCTCTGCCCTTTCCCCTGCTCTCTCTGTCTTAAAGAAATAATATTAAAAACAAATAAATAAAATAAAATAAAAAACTGTTATTCTCTTCTTTATAATGCCTTCCTGCCTTTCTCCAAAAGTCCAACAAGTACCCATCTATCCGTGTCTAAAGTTTCAACTGCAGGATCCCTTCCTCACAGAACTGCTTTATTTCTGCATTTGCTACACTCTTTGCTTACTTATAATTGAGCATTTATTGTTAAGTTCCTCAATTCTCCAAATTTTCTGATTATTCAAAATATCAGTGAAAAATTTTGACCGTGCATGCTCTGTGATGCAAACACACACACTATTTATTACTATCTCAGAGTATTCTAGTTAATTAAAAATGTCCACAAAAATATAAATGTTAAAGGGCATTAAAAATAAATGGAGATATTCATCGAGAAAATACACATCAAAAGCATAATGAAATACCACTTCACCCATATTAGGATTCCTATTAAAAAAAAAAGACAGATAATTGCGAGTGTCACTGAGGATGTGGGAAAATTGGAACTCTCACACATTGCTAGTGGGAATGTAAAATGATGCACCCACTTTGGGAAATAACCTGAAAGTTCCTGAACGATCAAATACAGAGTTTTCATTCTCATGTACACACATATGGGAAATAAAACATACATCCACACAAGAAATCGTGTGTATGAATGTTCATAACAGTATATTAATGATAGCCCAAAAGTGGAGAGAAACTATACTTCCATTAATGGATAAATGAGTAAACGAAATGTTGTATAACCATATAACTGAAGATTATTTGACAATAAAAAAGGATGTAGTACTAATTCATGCTACAAAATGGGTGGACCTTGAAAACATTATGCTAAGTGAAAGACGACAGTCACAGAAAATTACATATTGTGTTACTTGATTCATACAAAATGTCCAACATTGACAAATCCATAGAGACAGAAAGTAGACACAGAAAACAGATCCAAAGCTACCTAGGTTTTGGTCAGGATAGAAAAGTTGGGAAAATGGAGAGTGACCCTGAATGAAGAGCAAATTTGTTTTGGGAGTGATAAAAATGTTCTAAAATTGATTGTGGTGATGATTGCCAATTCTGTGAATATATTAAAAAACAATGAGTTGTACACTTTAAGCGGATGAGTTACATCATACATGATCTCTCAATAAAACAATTATATTAAAGTAATTTAACTTAGTTAAAATTCCTATTAAAGTATCCCAACAAATCATCTTACCCCTGGGGTCTGCATATTACAATTTTCAACTTTTACATTTAATAACACCTCTTTGTGTGATTCTTCTTTGTTCTGTAAGATCCTAGAGGACAGTACCTTTATCTCAGTTTTTAAATTATTTGAATTTAGAGTATAAGAAGATAAAAATACTTAAAAAGTATGGAATGAGCTCATTTGTTGATTAGCCAGATATCGAATCCTTTCTCTGCTCTCGAATTTTTCAAAATCTAAACTATGTTTTCTTTTAATTTTTATAATTGTAGTAAAATATACATTACATAAAATTTACCATTTTAATTATTTCTAAGTGTACAATTCACTGGCATTAAGTACATTCACAATTGTTGTGTAAACAACACTACCAACTATCCACAGAACTTTTTTCATTTGCAAAACTGAATCTCCACCCATTAAACATGAACTCTCCATTACCACCACTCATCTTTCACTCCCCGTGAAACTAGGGTAGTGCTTACTACCCCAAGCACTCCATTTGAGTGGAATCATATAGCTTATGCCCTTTTGTGACTAGCTTATTTCACTTAGCATAATGTTTTCAAATTTCATCCATGTCAGAATTTCTTTTCATTGCATGTACACTACATTTTATTCATCCACTTATCGCCATCAGTAGACACTTGAGTTTCTTCCACACTTTGGCTATTGTGAACAATGTTGCTGTAAACATTGGTGTTTAATATTTCTTGGTTTCCCTACATTAAATTCTTTGGGGTGTATATCCAGAAGTGAAATTGCCATATTATATGGCAATTCTATTTTTAACTCTTTGCTGGCATACCATACTGTTCTCCACAGTGAAGGCACCATCTTGCATTCCCACCAGTAGGGTACCATGTTTCTGATTTCTCCAGAGGCTTGCCAACACTTGCTATTATCTGCTTTTTTGTTTTGTTAATAGCCACCCTGATACGGTATCTTATTGTGGTTCAAATTTGCATTTCCTTCATGACTACTGATGTTGGGCATCTTTTTGTTTGCTTTTTGGCCATTTGCCTGTCTTTGGAGAAATGTCTATTCAAGTCCTTTGCCCACAAAAACTAACTTGAAATGGATCAAAGACCTAAATGTAAGAGCTAAAACTGAAAGTCTCAGAGGAAAACATAGAAGAAAATCTTCATGACATTGGATTTGGCAATGACTTCTTGGATAAGACACCAAAGGCATAAGCCACAAGAGAAAAAGTAAATCTGGACTTCATTAAAGTATGAAACTTCTGTGCATCAAAAAAGCCACTATCAACAGAGTAAAAAGGCAATCCACAGAATGGGAGAAGATATTTGCTAGTCACACATCTGAAAAGAGACCGATATCCAAAATATATAGCAGTCCTAAAACTCACTCAGGGTTTTAAATGTTGGACCAAATGTAATCATTAGAATATTTAAATATCCTTCACAGCAACTGTAACTCCCTGCCCCACTTTTATTTTTTATTTTTTTTTTTTTAAGATTTTTTTTATTTATTCATTTGACACAGAGAGAGAGATTACAAGTAGGCAGAGAGGCAGGCAGAGAGAGAGGAGAGAGGAGGAAGCAGGCTCCCTGCTGAGCAGAGAGCCCGATGTGGGCCTCGATCCCAGGACCCTGAGATCATGACCTGAGCCGAAGGCAGCGGCTTTAACCCACTGAGCCACCCAGGCGCCCTCCCTGCCCCACTTTTAAACAGAGGTTTCACTCAAATCAGTTTAGGAAGCCTGACCTGATGTACTGGTGGGATCTAAACTTTGAAGGCAAAGTTAGAAGACTGAAGGCATCCTTAGAGTGAGAAACTATTTCCTTTGAGATGTTTTGTTGTTGTTGTTGTTGTTGTTTTTGTTTGTTTGTTTACATTTGTTTTCTAGTGTTACAAATTTGCAGATAAAGGAAATAGCTCTCTGTGCTCCTATGTGGACATTTAGAAATAGAGCAGGCATTGTTACTCTATTACTTAATTACTTCTTAACTATTAGTTCAAAAAACTGGTGAGCTTATTAAGTAATTAAGAAGAAAAGCAGGTTGGCGCAAGCAAAAGATAGTCAAGGCAGAGACACTGTAACTTTAGGGGGAGGTGGGAGAAGGAGGAACAGGAATCTTCATTTCTAAACACTCGTTCGTTATAACACATTGTGACTAAAATCTAACAAATTCTGCAGGAAGGTGGGAAAGGGAGGACCAGCCCCACATGGAAATTATTGTCCAACTTTTTAGGACTGAAGCAGAATTGAGAGCTAGCAAAAGGGGAATGGAGTCCATGTGAGAACAGTGAAGAACTGGGTTGGGTTCTACATCCAGCAAGAAGAACTTTGGTCTGCATATAATGTTACCCTTGATCTTATGGTTGAATTTTTAAAAAGATAGCCCTAGTCACATAGCCATCCCTTCCCTTGCCTTCTTCATCCACTTCATTCCTCCCGTACTCCTTCTAGAAGCTGGAGGAAGCCTAGTGACAATGCCTGTCCTATATAAGCAGCAATTACATGTTAATTAAGGTAAGGAATGTCAGCATTGTTTTATCTATTGAGTGAATTATTAAGCAAGATTAAAAGGGAAATTAATGAAACAACGGAAAACCTGAAATGTAGAATAAATATTTCCTCCCTCCATGACAAGAGGGAACAGAATGTTAAGGGGTTGGCAAATCAAATGTGTCCACACTTGGATACTTTATCTCGTAGGTTTGTTCACATTTGGAATCCTAGGACAGTGGCATGTGGTACCTTCTACAAAGAGAAATTTGTTGCGGATGGAATTACATGTTTGAGTATAACATCACAACTAGAACTTAAGAATTATGCTGTGTCTTATTTCATGTATCAGAGATGAATCATGCTAGATATATATTGATGTAATATTGGTGATATCATCACCTTTTACTGTTCAAACTAAATGCCCATTCACATGAATTAGTGAAAAGTTCAAAATGTCTTACTCTTTCTTTGTCTCCTTATTTTGGAGAATTATAGCCAAAATAAGCATGAAATACTGGAGGCGTCTTATTTTTTGAAATAATTAGAGTGATGACACTTCTGATTATTCTTTCACAACAAGAAAACTCAGGGCTGTGCTCGTGCAAAAGATACTACCTTTTTTTTTTCTAAGAAGGATTAACAATGATGAGAGTTTCCTTGTGGAAGATGATTCTCTTTGCCACCAAGCTGGTATTAATTTCCTGTTCAAAAGGGGCTATATTGTCAATGTGACACTTTAATCAGCCACCAGTGTGACTGGGAAAAGCCGACTTCACAATCAATGTCAGTGTTATTTCATGTAGTCTCAATACTGCTTAGTCATTTTGCTTCAGAAGTGCGTGAGGAGGGTCAATACATTTCATTAGTTTGTTTCATCTAAAGGAGAGTACAACATGAGAACTTTGATTATATTATAAGAATTGCCTTAATGTGACACCGATTCCTTGATTGTGCAATATCAGACATTCAAGTGCTGGAGGGCAACCAAATTATCCTTCACCGAAACATTTATCTAGCCACTGCCAGCAAAATGTGCTGCAAATGAACGAAAAAGGAATCTAACTTGATTTACGTGGTGGAGATGAGATTATGCTATTGTAAATGCATTATAAAATGGGATTGTGGGGATTAATGTTGAAGGATGCCACCGAAATTTAGCAATTCTTTTTCACCGTCTAATTGTGGCAGTAAAAATATTTATGATTCTAAAATTTAAAAGTTACTTTAATTGTGTTGCCACATAATGAACTGCATTTTTTTCAATGAACTTTAGAGCTTCATGACTGTCAAATAAATATGAAGTGACTCTGTTAGTCCCACTTTAATCTGACAACCCTGTTTACTTTCTCCTCTGATCTCACTAAGGTGAAGAGGTTCCCATCTGTTTCCTTATGGAATGGATCTTCTAGAAACATCTATTCACTTTGTCTTTTATTATATGATTTGGTACAGTTTCTTTTATTTTGTTACATTTCTTTAGGTACCCATATCATTTGATAGAATAGTATAAAGCCAAAGTCTAAAGAATTAGAAATAAAGTCTATTTTTAAGTCAATTTCTGAATATAGATTTCCTTTCTGCTCAGATTCTGTACTGTTGGTGTAGTTGTCTGGTGTGTTCATTTGCCATCTACTCATCTGTAGGTAAAAGCATTCCTAGTAAACATCTAGGCTCCTCACTCTTGCTGGCCTGCATTTTTTCTAGTCTTGTTTGAAGCTGGCTAATGTTCCATAGAGGAATCCAGAAGGCCCTGCATTTCATGTTCCATGCTGATTTCCATTGTTTAGGCTTGAATCCTTCTTTCTCCCCAAGGTTTTGCTTGGGGCTTGTCATGTCAGAAATTCTTGTGTACATTGTTGTGCTGGAGAGCATCTAGCCAGAACTTCTGGTCCTATCCCACTGCTCTGCATCATTTCCAGGCATCTCTAGATGGTCCAGGAAGCAGAACTAAGATATACTTTTATGAAAATCACATTTTTCTTATTACTCTCATTCTCTTTCTTGAGAAAAAAAACTCACATAAAATATACTCTATTCTTTCTTTATAGAGATCAAAGTGATGTTATTGACCTTTCATGAATGTTGTTTCTCCAAAATACTAAAGTAAAATGCATAAGTGCATCTTATATTGCACTTATTAATATATTAGCGTCACAAAACACAATGTAAAAACTCATATGCCATTAAGGTCTTGTTTTGTTTTTGTTTTTGTTTTAATTTTTTTTAAAGATTTTATTTATTTGACACACAGAGAGAGATTACAAGTAGGCAGAGAGGCAGGCAGAGAGACAGGGAGAGGAGGAAGCAGGCTCCCCGCTGAGCAGAGAGCCCGATGCGGGCCTCGATCCCAGGACGCTGAGATCATGACCTGAGCCGAAAGCAGAGGCTTTAACCCACTGAGCCACCCAGGCGCCCTAAGGTCTTGTTTTGTAGCCACTTTTATTTTGTAAGTGAAATCAGCATCTTTTTTGCCAAGAAATAAAGATTATGTAAGAGTGAGATTTTATGTTGTAATATATTATTACCTTCCAAAAATGTATTTATGAATTTACGACCCATTTTGAAAAAGTCATTTGTAGTATTGCTAATTACCTTTGTTTCCATTTTATCACAATCTAAAAATAGATTTGCTAGTAAAAACAGTTTGCTAGTGGTTATAATCCAGAATAATCAAACAAAATGGTTTTTAGCATAGATTCTGACAAAGATGTGGGTTAGTCAACAAGTAAAGAACTAGAACATTGATAGAGAAATACATGGTGTCTGTCTTATACAGGGGCGAAGGGTGTCTATTTATTCTCGTACGCTCAGTCCCTGACAGTATGTTAGAGTCTCTTTCAGCTCAAATGTCTTTGACTGTTAGTGATAAAATGGCTAACCAAAAGTCATATGGGGTGCCTGGGTGGCTCAGTCAGTTAAACATCTGCCTTTGGCTCAGGTCATGATCCTGGGGTCCTGAGATCGAGTCCTGCAACAGTCTCCCTGCTCAGCACAGAGTCTGCTTCTTCCACCAGCCCCCCACCACTCTACTCATACTTTCTCTTGCCATCTCTCTCCCTCTCTCTCAAATAAATAAATAAAATCTTTTTAAAAAGTCATGCAAAATGGAGGTTATTTTTCACACATAGGAAGAAATCTAAAGTTAAGGGGACTGAGTGTGTGTTCAAATACAACTTTTTTCATTCTTTTCACATACCCACCTTGTCATGCTGTCTACAACCTTGTCACATCAAGTATTCAAGGTGGTTCCAAGCATTTCAACCCCACACAGCCATGTTCCAAAGAGAGATCAATATAGCCCTCCCTCATGCACATCATCCTTTCTTTCTGGAAGGATAGTTTTCCCAGAACACTATCGGCTAACATTCATTAAAAGAACTTGTCCACGTAGATAACCCCTTCCCAAGGGAGGATAGAGGGGAGTAGCTAGACTCTTTTGTTTCTATCATGAGACATAGGAAATTAAGAAAGGATGGTTACTGAGAAGATAAGCAACAGTGTGTTCAACAGCTCGAAAGCTATTTCTCAATAAAACTGGGATCTAAGAAAAAAACTGTAATTATTAGTTCATTATGAAATTTTAGGGATTTTTTTATAAATACAAATCAAATAACATAATTATAATCCTACTTTTTAAAATGGTTGAATTTAGGGCAAACATAATTAAGTGGGATAAATAAGAGCACCATAAAATAAGATCATCTTACTAGACAGTGGCATGCTACACCAATTTGAAAAGAATAGAATAAGCCTATAGATTCTAATAAGGAACTATCCCCAAAATATATTTTTATGGTTAAACACACACATACATGTGCACACATAAATATATTACTGAAAACTGAAATATTTGCCAACATGAAACATGCACACACACAGATATACCCATATACAATTTGTGCTTGCAAATGCATTGAAAGTTTCTCAAAATCACAAAAAAAACTCATAATGGTGATTGAATATAGGTATCTGAGAACAACTAGATGCCTAATGGATAAGGGGAAAAAATATTTACTTTCAGATGAATACTCTTTTTCACTTTTTGAATTTTATTCCATATGGCTATATGACCTATTAAAATATATTTTATTTTTCATAGTAGATAGATGTTTATATTTATGTCCAAGAAATATAGACACATTAAGTATACACATAAATACTAAATATTATAAGTAAATAAAATTATAAATAAGTAAAATATTTAGGTACTTATTTTAAAGGTGAAGGTGAGAGACAGAGAAGAGGTTTATCACACCAACAACAAAAGACCACAATAGTTTTCTACTGTGCAAGTTCAAGGAAGGGCCAACCCAACCCATGGCTGAGTTTATGTGACGGAAACCCAATATTTCTGCATGTATAACTTGATAAGGAATAATTGGCATAAAGTAGATTAATCAGGAATTTCCTTCTTGAAAGTTTTCAGAAGAATGTGATTCCTATTTGTATATATCAGTCCAATTTTTAAAATATCTGCCTAAATGGAGTAGAAATCATCAAGAGATCCCTTTGTATGCAGAGTTACCTCATCCATCTCACCAGTTACAAGATGATGTTGATGATGATGATAAAAAACTCATTGTTTGTGAAGCAATATTCCTCAAACTTGGAACTATAGATGATTTGGGGTTAAAGAACAATAACGGATTTAAATTGGGAGAGTAAAACTTTAGACTACTGACCTATGGCACAAAGAGAGGAATTTCCTTCTTTCATAATTGATTTTTAAGATTTCAGGGAAACAACAATATGGGAGTAAAACAGCAAATCACATTTATGGGTAAATTTCTAGCTTAGGGTTCTTTCCTTTTCCTTCCCATCTCTTTCCTTACTCTCCCTCGTCTTTTCAATGATTAAAGCAGGAAGGAATTTTAAACAAGCTCATCTTGAAATTGGTCATGGACAATGATTTTTGATGACTTCCAGGTCTTTCAATTTCCAAAAGTTAGCCTAGTTATAAACTTGTCATATCCTGATATTATTGTCATTAGAAACAATAACTCTCAGCAAATATACCTCAAGCTGCTAGCAACTCAACCATATAACTCACAATTTTCACCATCAAGGGAACTTCCAAGGCATATTCGATTTGAAGATCTCTGCCAAGAATTCTGAACTCTGTTCAAAGTTTTAGCTGTCATTTCATCAAGCAACCCTCACATTTTAACAGTTTAAACAAAAATATTATACATCCCACTTTCCCACAGGGACATGCTTCCAAAGCCTCAGAATCTGATATCTTGAAGTATCCTGTGAAACCTCATTCAATTTTAATTCAACCATGTCAAATGTTTAAATGTATATACATGTTTCCATTTTGCACATATTTCATAGTAGTGAAAATATAGTTAATGATAGCAATAAAATAGAATGAAATGAGAATGTAAATAGGTCATACTATTTTATTAATTTTTGCATAGATGTTTGATTATTCAGCTGCGTATCTCACCCATCCCCCAACTCCAACTCTCAATTTGTTATTGTTAATACAATTTATTTATTTATTTTTTATTTAGTTATTCAATAGTCAACAGTCTATTGAATCTTGAGAAAAAGTTCCTACACTTTCTGTGACTTTGCAAAAGTAATTTAATTGACTCAGGAGTTGACCTCCAAGCTAGAGTAATGAGATTAAATTGAAGCAAAGTACAAACCATCTGAAACACCCATATAAGTCCCCACAGAAGCCAAGTTTGCTGGTGCCCATATTCTGCCATGGGCCAAGTTTGGGGTGACTTCCTTACTTGACTGATGAATGTGAAGGATTGTTCCATGGATTGAGCAAGTCCATGAACACAATGTACTTATTACACCAGGATCTTCCATTGAAATCAGTGGGTTTGTGTCTCCAACTAAGAAGAGGATATGAACCTTCATCTTGGAAAGAGTTGAAAGTTACATTTTTCTGGAGAAAAGTAGGTTTATTATTTATTCACAGCATTGGCTTATGATGAATTAAAGTAATTAACATGCTCCCCTGGGCAGAATTGGGGACAAGGAGAATTAGTTGTGGGGTTAAAAAAAAAAGAAAAAGCTTATCTGATTTAATGTCTCAAGGAGCAAGGTTACCCTTAGTAAATGAAGCATTTTGTTCTCTAAATATTATTCTCTAGGTAAAGCATTTAGAACTAACTTTTACATGACAAATACAAAGGATATTCTTGATATCTATATCACATTGGTGGGAAACCGAGGCATAGTGTAGGGTTTATATATTTCTTTTTATAAAATCAGTTGTACTGAATATAATATATTCAGAATACCAAGTGGATTAAGTGCATGAAGATGAAGGCTGATGCTGAAAATGAGAGTGAATGGACTTCAATGCAGATCCATCCATATCTTAATTTTAAGGGTCAAATAGCAGGCAAGCACACAGAATAGGTATTTTTTATGACGAACTCTCAGATCCATCGCAAACGTGTGGGATCATCTTCATGATGTTATTTTGGGTTCTGGGAAGGAAAGGCACTGTGGAAATTCAAGGTCAGGCTTTATTATAGTTGTTATTATCATAAAACAAAAAACAAACAATCAGCCAGAATAGTTAGCATAGTTGAATTTTCAGTTTAACTGAGAGCCATCCAAAATGTCTTCTAGTTTTAACACACCTGTGGCTTAAACCTGCATTAAATATATTAATCCACCTTTCTTGCCAATGGAAGTAGGGCAGACAAAAAGCAGAGCTTTTTAAATAACTATCATTTTACAAAAACTTTATGTTTTTTTTATTTTGAAAGAAATAAGATTTGGTACAGGAAAAGAAAAAGAATAAAAAGACACATCCTTTTTCCATCATTGTCACTAGCTTGCTCTGTATCTCAGCCAGTTCTTTTGTAAATCATTTCTCTCCTCTCTGTAAGACGAGAGTGCAGCACTCGTCCCACACACCTTCCAGAACTATGAAGAGGTCCGTGTTTGCAAAGGAATGTGCATACACTTTAGTTAGCACATAACGTTATGGAAGTATTAACGATTCTGTGGTTAGAGGAAGCAGATTGAGCTAAATATATACTAATCCTAGATTATACCCTAAGGGGTTTTGTGTTTGATTCATTTTCAGTTCTTTGCTACAGCATTAAATTTTTTTAAATGATCTTTTTTTTTAAAGATTTTATTTATTTATTTATTTGACGGATAGGGAGAGATCACAAGTAGGCAGAGAGGCAGGCAGAGAGAGAGAGGAGGAAGCAGGCTCCCTGCTGAGCAGGGAGCCCGATGCAGGGCTCGATCCCAGGACCCTGAGATCATGACCTGAGCCGAAGGCAGAGGCTTTAACCCACTGAGCCACCCAGGCACCCTACAGCATTAAATTTTTAATAGTTTATATCTTTCACATAAAAGAGTAATTTGAAAATCATATCTGCTGACAATTAAAGATTTAACTTAGATTCTGGTTTTTAATAGTTTTTCTTGGATGCCATGGAGTGAATACCTTTAATGTCCTAGATATCATGTTACACAAACTAACTACAGCCTCACCCTCATCCAAGGAATAGCAGGAATTCCGATTTCCTGCTTTTTTTTTTAAAGATTTTATTTATTTATTTGACAGTGAGAGAGAGAGATCACAAGTAGGCAGAGAGGCAGCAGAGAGAGAGGAGGAAGCAGGCTCCACACTGAGCACAGAGCCCGATGCGGGGCTCGATCCCAGGACCCTGGGATCATGACCTGAGCCAAAGGCAGAGGCTTAACCCTCTGAGCCACCCAGGCGCCCCCCGATTTCCTGCTTCTTATCAACAACATAAAACTTTCTCCTGGTTCTTTCCTTGTAAAGTAGGGTTGGGCAGTGTGAGTCATCTTAAAAGTTATCATGCATATCTGCTTACCCATCCAACATCTGTCCCATCATTTCAATTTTAAGTTACCAGAATAAACAATGAATTAAAATAGAGGTTAATTTGTAAAAGAAAAAAGTTCTAATTGAGAAGCTGCTGATGGTCAGACACTATGTCTATTACAGAAGATAAAAATGAATTTCACATCACTTCCGTGGCTCACTTTCTTATTGAGGAGAAAGATTACTGAAAAAGTAAATGTAATACAATGAACTAACAGCTATGGTAAGACTGGATGCTGTTCTAGCAGGACACATACAAGGGAGTGAGCAAGTCAGCCTGTAGCAGTTGAGAACTTCATCACAAAGAATATATTTGGTGAACAAATTAACACTTGGCAGTTGGAAAATGAGAGACATTTAGGACCTATTTCATGTGGATAGGAGCGTGAACATGAAGATGTAAATGTCCTCTCTGTGGGACTGGTTGCAGTTCTTTTACTGAACTTGGGAGTGAGGGAGAGAGGAGGTACAAGATGAAAAGAGATTTGGGCCATATTGTGAACCACCTTTTATTCTCTTCTTGGGAGTATGACTTATTATGCTGAAGGCAGCAGGAAAATATTCACAATTTTAAGTAATATAATGATAAAATCAATTTTAGAGATATACACAGTACATGGAATTGTTGGTAGAGACTGGTAAAAAAGAAGTCTATATTTTGAGACACAGAAGAAAGAGGGTCTAAATTAAAGTGGTTTTGAGATAATTTAGAGTATAATAAATAAGGAATGATGATCCCTTTGCTCTAGCGGATGAAGGACAATGAGAAGTTCAGGTGCCACAGAATAATGGCCTAAGTAAGTGAAGAATGAAAATGAAACTGATAGTAATAATGAAGGCAAAAGGTGGGGGGATATATCTCTGGGAATGTGTCAGTAATGTTGTAGAACATCAATGTGGAAATGTCCAGGAAGCAACAAGAAAACTGGGTCTTAGCTCAAAAATGATGGATGATGTATAATTGTTTATTCAGCAGAAGGTACTTAAATTAATGAAGATCTTGAAATCACTCCCAAAACATGTTCCCTTAGCCTGAAGAATCAAGGATTTCTCTAACATAATAGCATCTACTTTCTTTCTCATTCTCTCATAAAAATTTGGTATCATGGTCCTAGAGACTTTCTTTGCAGATGCTATTACTAGCATGACAATAAAATTTAGTGTATAAATCAATGTAAGGATGCTACGAATTACTATGCCCAGGAAACAGGTAAAGATCAAGACTGTCCCGGGGTGCCTGGGTGGCTCAGTGGGTTAAAGCCTCTGCCTTCAGCTCAGGTCATGATCTCAGGGTCCTATGATGGAGCCCTGCATCAGGCTCTCTGCTCAGGGAGGAGCCTGCTTCCTCCTCTCTCTCTCTCTCTGCCTGCCTCTCTTCCTACTTGTAATCTCTCTCTCTCTCTCTGTCGAATAAATAAATAAAATCTTTATTTTAAAAAAATGATTTTCCTGAGCACACTGGAAATATGATCCCTTTCGTTATTTCTCATCCATTATTTATGACTCATGATCATTCTAGGTGACCACACACATATCAAGATTATCTTGGATTGTGGACATTCAATTTTGCCCATCTATGTACATTGTACTTTTTACTGACATATCTTCCTCTTGTTTCTTTTTCATAGTAAAAATCCTGTTGGTTTCCATCCAAGAATTCTAAGATTTGGATTATTGTTTTGTTAGCTGTGCCCTAAATTTTATAACTGGTAATAGTTCATTAGCCTGAATTCTATCTTTGTCAAGAAATCATTCACTAATATGGAAAATTTATATATATATGTATATATATATATATATATATATATATATATATATATATATATATATATATATATGTATATGACTGGAGTTTGGGTTTCCAGTCTGGCATACAAAGAGTGTGGAAGTTGTCACTCAATCCTAATAAGAAATAAAAAGCTGAACAAATTGAAAAATGAACAATTCTTAGATCCATCAGAGAAATGAGGTCACAGGACAAACCAATGACCCACAAATTGTAAGACAGATAGGCAGATACAAAAACATGACATACCAGAGCAGAAGCCTCTGCAGGTACAAGTTCTGTCATAGGAAAATCTAAACTGTAATTGAATAATTGCTGGTGTCTTATTGTGGACAAGTGTGAGAGTTAAAACCTTCTAGGGGCCCAGTCAAAGGGAAATCCACACTTTAGTCAATCTTTTATTTTTTTAAGATTTTATTTATATGACAGAGAGAGAGAGATTGCAAGTAGGCAGAAAGGAAGGCAGAGAGAGAGGAGGAAGCAGGTTCCCTGCTGAGCGGAGAGCCTGGTGCGGGGCTCGATCCCAGGACCCTGGGATCATGAACTAAGCTGAAGGCAAAGGCTTTAACCCACTGAGCCACCCAGCTGCCCCCACTTTTGTCAATCTTAATACTAGGAGCTCTATCAGGTCCTCACAGCAAATATCAGAGAAAAATCCTCTTGTGGTTCAAATAGGTGGAGGGGAAAAGGAACCGTTTTGAAATACACCAGAACATTATGTTCTTAATAAGGCTTAGCTTCAGAAGAAACTATTTGAGTAGAGCTAACCTGCTGGGGTTTTATCAAAGTCTAACATATCTGAGGGAAGTGAAATACACAACCCCAGCCAGCACTACGCTTCCACATGGAAAAAAAGAGATATTAACATCAGCTTTCTCTAGCCTTCCTGTGGGGTAAGAGAAATACACAACTCCAATCCGTTTAAGCATCCTGTCCCACATAAGGCATTTAAAGAAACTGATTAATATGTTTAGGTATTTAATGGAAAAAGTAGACAAAATGCAAGAAAATATGGGGAATAAAGCAGAGAGATGGAATTCTAAGGAAGAATCAAAATGAAATACAATAGATAAAAATCTGTAATAGAAAAGAAGAATATCTTTGATGGTTTCATTAGTAGACTAGACATAGCTGAGTAAAGAATCTTTAGATTTGCAGATATGATAATAGGAACTTCCAACACTAAAAAGCAAAGAAAAAAGATCTAAAAAAAAATAAATAAAGAGAATGAAATGGGGTGCCCACGTGACACAGTCTGTTAAGTATCCAACTCTTGGTTTCAACTCAGGTTGTGATCTCAGGGTCACCCCCCCAGCTGGACCGCCCCCCCTGCCCCATTGGGCCTTATGCTCAGCATGGAGTCTGCTTGACACTCTCTCCCTCTCCCTTTGCCTCACCCTGACACACTCTTTCTCTAAAATAAATAAATTAATAAATAAATCTAAAAAACTAAATCAAACAACTGTGGGACAACTCCGAACATTTTAATATACACATTTGAAACAATAATTACTGACCGGGCGCCTGGGTGGCTCAGTGGGTTAAAGCCTCTGCTTTCGGCTCAGGTCATGATCTCAGCGTCCTGGGATCGAGGCCCGCATCGGGCTCTCTGCTCAGCAGGGAGCCTGCTTCCTCCTCTCCCAGCCTCTCTGCCTACTTGTAATCTCTCTCTCTGTGTCAAATAAATAAAATCTTTAAAAAAAAAAATTACTGACCAAAAAATTCCCCAAATTAGTGCCAAACACCAAACCACAGTTCAAGGAAACTCATAGAACACTAAGTAGGATAAATCCCCCAAAATTTACAGTTAGGCATACTATACATTATATGAGAGATAAAGAAAAAATACTGAAAGAAACCAGAGTTGGAATAAATATCATCTCTATTTAGGAGCAAAGATAAGAATGACACCCAAGCTGTAAACTACATCCATGCAAGCAAGAAGATAATGGGGTGAAATATTTAAAATGTTGGTAAAGCAAAACCACCTACCCAGAATTCTGTACCCTGAAAAATTATCCTTCAAAAGTGAGGGAGAGATAAAGATTTGTTTAAGACAAACTAAAATTGAGAGGACTTTTTTTTTTCTGCCTGAGATACTGCAGGGCAAGAAAAATAAAAATAAATTTCATTAATAGAAAGAAAATGATATAGGTCAGAAACTTGGATCTACATAAATAAGAAAGAGCAATAAAGAATGAATAAGTGAATAGGGAATGAATAAGCAATTTATTTTTTTTTT
>LNAC01001417.1:180778-197402 GCA_002007465.1 Ailurus styani
TTGTGGTTGAGTTCTAGTTTCAGAGCATTATGGTCTGAAAATATGCAGGGAATGATCCCAATCTTTTGGTACCTGTTGAGACCTGATTTGTGACCCAGAATATGGTCTATTCTGGAGAATGTTCCATGATGCACTGAAGAAGATGTGTGCTCTGTTTTTTTGGGATGGAATGTTCTGAACATATCTGTGATGTCCAACTGGTCCAGGGTGTCATTTAAAGCCTTTATTTCCTTGTTGATCTTTTGCTTTGATGATCTGTCCATTTCAGTAAGGGGGGTGTTCAAGTCCCCTACTAATATTGTATTCTTGTCAATGTGTTTCTTTGATTTTGTTATTAATTGGTTTATATAATTGGCTGCTCCCATGTTAGGGGCATAGATATTTATGATTGTTAGATCTTCTTGTTGGACAGATCCTTTTAGTATGATATAGTGTCCTTCTTCATCTCTTATGATATTCTTTGCCTTAAAGTCTAGTTTATCTGATATAAGGATTGCCACTCCAGCTTTCTTTTGCTGTCCATTGGCATGATAAATAGTTTTCCACCTCCTCGATTTAAATCTGGAGGTGTCTTTGTGTGTAAGATGAGTTTCTTGTAGACAGCATATCAATGGGTCTTGTTTTTTTATCCATTCTGATACCCTGTGTCTTTTAGTTGGGGCATTTATTCCATTTACATTCAGAGTAACTATTGAGAGATATACATTTGGAGCCATTGTATTGCCTGTAAGGTGACTGTTACTGTATATCGTGTTTCTTCCTTTCTGGTCTATGTTTCTTTTAGGTTCTCTTTGCTTAGAGGACCCCTTTCAATATTTCCTGTAGGGCTGGCTTGGTGTTTGCAAATTCCTTGAGTTTTTGTTTGTCCTGGAAGATTTTTATCTCTCCTTCTATTTTCAGTGAGAGCCTAGCTGGATATAGTATTCTTGGCTGCAGATTTTTCTCATTTAGTGCTCTGAATACATCATGCCAGCTCTTTCTGGCCTGCCAGGTCTCTGTGGATAGGTCTGCTGACAATCTAATATTTCTACCATTGTATGTTATAGACCTCTTGTCCCGAGCTGCTTTCAGGATTTTCTCTTTGTCACTAAGACTTGTAAGTTTTACTATTAGATGACGGGGTGTGGACCTATTTTTATTAATTTTGGGGGGGCTTCTCTGTGCCTCCTGGATTTTGATGCTTGTTCCCTTTGCCAGATTAGGGAAATTCTGTATTAAGATCTGCTCCAATATACCTTCTGGCCCTCTCTCAATCTCGTCCTCTTCTGGGATCCCAATTATTCTAATATTGTTTCGTCTTATGGCATCACTTATCTCTCGAATTCTCTCCTCATGGTCCAGTAGTTGTTTGTCTCTCTTTTCATCCTCTTCTTTTTTCTCTGACATTTTGTCTTCTAAATCACTAATTCTATCTTCTGCTTCATTTATCCTAGCAGTAAGAGCCTCCATTTTCAATTGCACCTCATTAATAGCTTTTTTGATTTCAGCTTGGTTAGATTTTAGTTCTTTTATTTCTCCAGAAAGGTCTTTTATTTCTTTAGAGACAGCTTCTCTATTTTCTTCCATTTTTTTTTCAAGCCCAGCCAGCACCTTAAGAATCGTCATTCTGAACTCTAGTTCTGTCATATTACTAATGTCCGCATTGATTAGGTCCCTAGCCGTCATTACTGGCTCTTGTTCTTTTTTTTGTGTTGATTTTTTCCGCCTTGTCATTTTATGCAGATAGGAATAGATGGATGAGAGAACTAAATACTAAAGGGTAGCAATGACCCAAGAGAAATATACACTAACCTACTCAGAAGAGACCTGGAACTGGGGAGAAAAGTAAGAGGGAAACAAAACCAAAACCAAAAACAGACAAACAAAAAAAAACAAAAACACAGAATCATACAAAAACAAAACAAACACAAATGAATAAAACAAAATCCTATATCTATATTATCTATTTCTGTTTCTATATCTATGTCTGTCTATGACTCTATCTCTATATCTATCTCTATCTCTATCTATCGATATCTATTAGATTGGTGAATTGAACAGACCCTATAAGTATCCAAAAAAATAAGGTTCAAAACAATGAAGGGATAATATATGATTATAACAATGAAAATTTTAAAAAAGAATAAAAAGTGTTGATACGATATAAGAGTTAAGAACGTTAAAATAGGAAAAGGGAAAAATTTTAAAAGAAAAATGTAAGAAAAAAATTCAAAGAAAAAAAATTCAATGAATTTAACTTTGAACGACTGAAGAATCATGTGGAAAAAGCCATGAATTGAATCCGTTGCTTTTCTGTAGTTCTGGAGTTCCGCAATTTTTAGCAATATTGAACTTGACTTTTACTGGATGGTTTTTTTTCCTTTGTCTTCTGGGGGAGGGGCCTGTGGCTATGATTCTCAAGTGTCTCTGCCCGAGGTGGATTCCCACCGCCCTCGCCAGGGGCCAGGCTAAGTCATCAGCTCGGGTTCGCTCTCAGGAGCTTTTGTTCCCTGAATGCTTTCTGTACCTCGTTGGAGGACGGGACTGAAAATGGCGGCTCCCAGTCTCCGACCCGGAGGAGCCGAGAGCCTGGGGCCTCAGTCCTCAGTGCGCCTCAGAGAAAAGCAGTCCCTCCCGTCTCCTGGTCTCGGGCCGCTCTCTGAGCTCATCCGGCCTGTGACTGAGTGTCTCTGTCTCTGGCACGGCCCCGTTTAGAATCACCGAACCTGGCCGATTCCTGCAGCCGCTCCCGCACCGCTCCTCCCGGAGGAGGAAGGTGAGTCTCTCTGGGTCTGCCACCTGTGAGGTCCCCGCTCACAGATCAGTGGACTGGCTGCACTTCAGATCACAGCCCAAGGTAACCCCGAGCTGAGAGACACCTCAGCTCAGCTCCGTCTCTCCCGCCGGCTTCTCTCTGAGACCTGGGAGCTCGGTCACGCTCAGACACCCCTGGGCTTTTTGTGTCCCTGTGGGTCCTGAGACCACACTGTCCCTGCAGGGGTTTCACCCCCAGCTTCGTCTCTGGGGCGACGTCCCTCAGTGGAGCTGACTTCTAACAGTTCTGAGTCTGTGCTGCACTGCTCGCTCCCTTGCTGGCAGCCGGCCCCTCCCCCCAGGGTCTTTCTTCCCGTCGCCTCAGATTCACTTCTCCGCATGGCCTACCTTCCAGAAGGCGTTCTATTTTCTGTTCCTAGAATTGCTGCTCTTCTTCTCTTCGACCTCCGGTGGAATCTGTAGGTGTTCAGAATAGTTTCATAGCTCTCTGGGTGAATTCCTGGGACCTGATGATAATCGATCTCCTACTCCTCTGCCATCTTTTAATCAATTTAACATAAAACCTTATTCAAAATAATAATGGCAACTGTATATTTTGTATACTTTTACATATATATATATATATATACATACACATATGTATGTATGCATAAGTGAAATAAATGACAACAATGATACAAGGGACAAGAAGGAGTAATTAGGAATACTTTGCTATCATAAAGCATTTTATTACCTGTGAAACAGTATAGTATTATTTAATAATGGACTGGGATTACTTGTAACAGTTTATTGCAAACTCTAGGGCAACCATTAAAAAAGGTAAAAAAAAAAAGATGTACACTTGACAAATTAAGAAAGAAGAGAAAGTGGAATTATCAAAAATGCTCAATTAAAACTACAAAAGGTGAAAAATATAGAGAAAATAAAATCAGAAGCAGAGTCCAAAAACAACAAATAGAAAATAGTGACAAATATGGTAAATATTAATCCAACAATGTCAATAATCACTCTAAATGTTAATGGTCTAAATAGACCCCCAAAAAATAAATAAATAAAAAATAGATAGACCAATTAAAAGACAGAGATTATGACTGGATCAGGAAATAAGACCCTTGTATATTAATCTATAAGAAACTCACCTTAGGGTGCCTGGGTTGCTCAGTTGGTTAGGACTCTGCCTTCAGCTCAGGTCATGATCCCAGGGTTCTGGAATGGACTTCTGCATGGGGCTCCCTGCTCATTGGGGAGTCTCTTTCTCCCTCTACCCTTCCGTTCTGCTCATGATCTCTCTCTCTCAAATAATAAATAAAATCTTTTAAAAAAAGAAAAAAAAAGAAACTCCCCTTAAATACACACAGATTACAGAGAAAGAGAAAGCTATGCCATTCTCACAGTAAAATAAAGTGAGACTAGCAATATTAATTTCAGACATTGAAAACTTCAGAGCAAAGAAAATTATCAGGGATTAAGAGGAGTGTTACAAAATGATAAAGGGGTCAATACTCCAAGAAGAATTAATAATCCTTAATGAGTATGCCCCTAACAACAGATTATCAAAATATATAAGGCAAAAACTGCAAGGAGAAGTAGATGAATCTACTATTATAACTGGAGTCTTCAACATCCTTCTCTCATAAGGGAAATACCCAGTAGGCAGAAAATCAGGAAGGGCATAGTTGAACTCAATTGTATCTTCAGTCAATTGTATATAGTTGACAACTATAGATCATTCACCCAACAACAGCATATTACACATTCTTTTCAAGCTCATATAGTACATTTGCTAAGATCCACAACTTTCTGGTCCATAAAATACACCTTAACTAGTTTAAAAGAATTGAAATCATATTCTGCTTTCAGACCATAATGGACTCAAAACTAAAAATCTATAACAGAAAGACAGCTGAAAACTCCCCAAATATATAATAATATATAAGATTAGACAACACACCTTTAAATACCACATGGTTCAAAAAAAAAAAAAAAGAACCACAAGAGAAATTTAAAATATTTTGGCCAAAATGAAAATACAACTTATCAGAATTTGTGGAATGCAACAAAAGCAGTGCATAGAGTGAAACATAGCACTGAATATATGTATTAGAAAAGAGGAATAATCGAAGATCAATAGTCTAAGCTTCTACCTTATGAAACCAGTAAACGGAGAGCAAATTAAGTCCAAAGTAAACAGAAATAAAGAAATAAGAATGGAGGAGAAATCAATAACATTGAAAATGAGAAATTAATAGAGAAAATCAACAAAACTAAACCTGGTTCCTTGAAGTGACCAATAAAATCAATAAGTCTCTAGCCAGACTATTTAAGAGGGAAAAAAAAAGGTGGCATAAATTACCAATATCAAAAATGAAAGACAGGATGTGGATACAGATTCCATGGGTGTTAAAAGGAAAACAAAGCAATACAATGAACAATTCAGTGCCACAAATCTGAACATAGATGAAATGGGCCAATTCATCAAAAAGCACAATCTGCCAAAACTCATACAAGAAAAAAATAGATAATTTAAATAGGTGATAAAAATTAAATAAATTAAATGAATAACAAATATCCTTAAAAAACAAACAAATAAAACAAAACAAACAAAAAGCCCAAATGTGTTCACTGGTGAATTCTATCAAACATTTAAGGAAGAAATTATACCCATTCTCTAACATTTTTTCCAGAAAATGGAAGCAGAGGAACTATTTCCTAACTAAGGCTAGCATTATCCTAAAACCAAAACCATATAAAGACATTACAAGAAAATTAAAGATCAAGATCTCTCATGAACATAGATGAAAAATCCTCAACAAAATTTAGCAAATCAAATCCTATAAAATATGTAAAGAATTATACAGTTTGATCAAGTGGGGCTTATTCCAGGTATGCAAAGTTGGTTCAGTACTTGAAAATTGATTAATGTATGCCATCACATTGTCAGGCTAAAGGAAAATTACATGATCATATTGATAGATGCAAAAAAAGTGACAAAATCCAATACTCATTCAGGATAAAAACTTTCAGCAGCTTCAGAATATAAGAGAACTTCCTTAACTTAATAAAGAACATCTAAAAAAAAATCTCCCATTGACATCAGAGCTAATGGCAAGAAACTCGAATCTTTTCTGCTAAGGATGAAGACAGTGGTGTCCCCTCCCACCATGGCTTTTCAACATCATACTAGACGTTCTAATACAATAAGATACAAAAAGCAAAAATAAATTTATATATTTTGGGAAGGAAGAAGTAAAACTATCTTTGTTAACAGATGACATGATAGTCTATGTAGAAAATCTGAAGGAATTGACAAAAAATCCCATCTGCAACTAATGAATGATTATATCATGGTTGAAGGATCCAAGGCTAATTTATAAATAAATCACTTTCCTATATATCATCAATGAACAATTGGAATTTAAAATTAAAACACATTATTATTTACATTAGAACCCCTGAAAATGAAATACTTAGATATAATTCTTACAAAATACATGCAAAATCTCTTGAGGAAAACTATAAAACTCCAGTGAATGAAATCAAAGAAACAAAGAAATGGAGAGATAGCCCATGTCCATGTACAGGAAGATTCAACATTGACAGTATGTCAGTTCTTTCTAACATGATCTATCAACACAGTCCAAATCCAAATCCCATAAATTTATTTTTTGAATTTCAATAAACTGATTCTAAAGTTTGTAAAGAGAGACAAAGACCCATAGTACCATGTCAGTATTGAAGGAGAAAAAAAGTTGGAGAACTGGCAGAATCCAACTTTAAGACTTATTACAAACCACAGTAAAGAAGATAGTGTGGTATTGGCAAAAGAAGAGGCAAATAGATCAATAGAACAAAATAGAGAGCCCATAAATAGGCCCAAATAAGTATAGTTAACATATTATTAACAAAGGAACAAAAGCAATACAGTAGAGCATAAATAATCCCTTCAACAAATGGTGTTAGAACAATTGGACATCCACATATCAAAAAACAACAAAAAACCAAGATGCAGCTCTTACACCCCTCACAAGAATTAACTCAAAATTAATCATAGACCTACATATAAAATGGGAAAGTATAAAAATTATATGGTAATAATTTATAAGCTGGACTTTATCAAAACAAAAAACAAAACTTCTGCTTTGTGTAATACAATGTGAAGAGAATGAGAAAATAGATAACAGACTGGGAAAAAGTATTTGCCAAAGTAACATCTGATAAAGGACTCTTACTCAAAATATACAAAGAAATCTTAAAACTTGACAATAATAAAATGAACAACCAAGTAAAAAATGGGCAATAGTCTTGAACAGACATCTCACCAAACAAGATAAACATATGAAATATAAGCATATAAAGTCTCAAATATCATCAGGGCATTACAACAAAATAATGTACATATTAGAATAGCCAAAATTTATATCACTGACAACTCCAAATACAGTCAAGTATGTGGAGCTCGAGGAACTCTCGGTCACGTCTGGTGAGAATGCAAAATGATAGAGCTACTTGAAAGACAGTTTAGTAGTCTACATATTATTACCATATAATCCAGCAATGGCAATCCTTGGTATTTACCCAAATGAATTGAAAACATGTCTACACAAAAACCTGTGCTTGAAAATGTGTTCATTATTGCCAAACTTGGAAACAACCAAGATGGATTTCAGTAGGTGAATGGATAAATATATCGTGGTACATCCAGACAATGGAATATTATTTAGCACTAATAATGAACTATCCATACATGAAAAGATATAGAGAAAACTTAAACGTATATTACTAAGTGAAATTAGCCAACATGAAGAAACTGCATTCTTTACTATCCAGTCATCTGACATTCTGGGAAAGGCCAAACTAGGAGGACAATAAACAGATCTGTAGTTTCAGGAGATCGGGAGGAAAGAGGGATGAATAGATGGAGCACAGAGGATTTTTAGGGCAGTTGAACGATTATGTAGGATGTTACCATGCTGACAACATGTTATTACACATTTGTCAAACCCCATAGAATGTATGATACCAAGAGTGTGAATCCTAATGTGCACTATGGACTTTGGGTGATAACGATGTGTCAGGGTAGGTTCACCAATTGTTGCAAATGCACCACTGTGTTGTGGGATATTGATAGTGAGGGGACATTTTATATATGTGGAGACAGGAGGTCTGTGGGAACTCTTTGTACCTTCCTCTCAATTTTATTGTGAATCTAAAACTGTTCTAAAAATAAATTTTATTATAGAAAAGGAAAAACAAAAGTAAATCAAAACAGAAAAAAATGCACAGATGCTGCTTTTTATGTTATCATGAGTGTCATTTCACTTTACAAATGCCAATAATAAAGGCCAAATGCAGAGAAACAACCTTTATGCACAGCTTCTAACATCTTGTTTCTGAGCGGGGACCCTAAGAGGAATGACACTTAAATGAGGGATCAATACTTAGTCATTTCCAAACTGTTCAAATTAGCACCTTTCTCCAATTATGGACCTCCAAGACAATCTGTTCCCAAAAGAAACAGTATAAATAGTCAACATGAGTTCAACAGACTATAACATGTATGTCCCAAATTGCTGGATTTAGGTCATTATATTTTTCTAGGCAGCTAATTTTCCCCCTTTGAAGTGCTCACAGAAGGTCAGAAGCAGTTTAAGCATCAAAGCTTTATGAATTAAACAGTTTCATCATGAACAGAAGAAGGCGGCTAGCCTGCAGAAAGACCATTGTGAGCATCCCTGGCTAACCTTCAACTAGGACACATTCCACAATGGGAAGATCAATAGCCCACAGTCACCCAGAACAGACTTCAAGACTCTGAGAACAGCTGACCCTTTACAAAAGAAATGCTCACATCTTTAAGTCGGTAATGCTAGTAATTCTGACTATTTCTCTTCTGCTTACTGATTAATTGCAGGAGAACATGGTGGTAGGGGAGATTAAGATAAGTGTGTTCCATAAGCCCTGGGCAATTTTCTCAACAGCAACATAGACACTGTAAAATCTTATGAAGTCTATCGTGCATATTTTTTTTCTCCATAAAATTAGTTGACCATGACACATTCTCTTCCTCCCTGGTGATAAATACCAGTCTTCACAGCATGAAATGCCTCCAATGTGAGCCTTATTTTTGCTTGTTGCTGGGACAGAGTGTCCTGCAATGTTCATTAAACACACATGCTTATGCCCATACTGTGAAAAAGGTGGATTGAAGTCCAATATATTTTATTTGGTTAAATGTCTGTGTTTCCTGCCAAGTAGTGATATTTAGTGACAGATGGCAAAAACAAAACTATTTAAAGTGGATTAAGTACCTTCACAGGAATATTATTTTCCGTTTGCTCTACACTTAATTTGGAATCCATCATAAATCTCTTGCCTAGTTTCTTCCCTAGTCCTGAGTACCTTCTCTAGCTCTATACTCTGCCTTTTTGCTATTTTCTCTTTCCATGACATTTTTTCTTCTTGAATCAATTTTTCTTCTTATTCCCATTTTGGAAACTCAGCCAAGAAGACATTCTCATGAGTGGAAAGGCCGTGGACTTTGGATTGAGACAGCAATAGTTTCTATCTTGATTGTGTACTTTCTTGGTAGCTTTAGGCAAGGCATTCATAGGAGCTCAGTTTCCTTGTCTGTAGTGGAAGTGTTAAGAGTATTAAGTAATGAACATTATTATATGAATTGATATTATTTATTAATATTGAACATGACATTGTTCAATAAATGTTATCTTTATTATTGTCTAGCTTACCCCTTCTAGTTTAACCTACTCCTCCAAATCTCTAGCAAATGTTCTTCCAATGACAACTTGACTACCTCCACTGCTAAATCAGCCCAGAAGACAGCTCAAATTATTTGAAAAGAGTTCTTTCACAGAACTAAAATGTACTTCCTTTTAGCATCTGTCTATTGTTCCTATGTCTTCCCTTTGAAGGAACACAGAAAAATAATCTAATAAATATTCTACCATTTAGAAGTACTTTTTAGTTTAAAAAATATTTAAGTAACACTTTTATCTTATAATTGTTTTATATTTACAAGGAACTTGTAATGATACTGAGAAGTTTCCATGTAACCCACACTCATATCTCCTATTTTACTACGATACATTTGACACAAATAATGAAATAATATTGATATATTATTATCAACTAAAGCCCATAATTTATTCAGATTATAATTAATTCAGATTAAGGCCCCCCCATGACTCTTTTCTATCCCAGCTTGGATACTATGTTTATGTATAGATAGCATGCCTTTGGAGCGTCCTCTAAGCTATGACAGTTTCTCAGACATTCCTCATTTGGGATGATCTTAACAGTTTTGAAGAGTACGTGTTATATTTTCAAGTCTATATGAAATAGTAATCAAGATAGATGATATCTGGTTCATAAGAAAATTTTATTATATTAAAAAGAACTAAAATCATATAAAATTTGTTCTCTGACTACAATGGCATTAAACTAGAACTCAATTAAAGAAAAAGAAAACAGGAAAATGTCCAAATACATAGGAATTGATCAACACACTTCTTAGTAATTCATGGGCTATAAAAAAGCCTTAAGAATAATTAGAAAGAAGCTATTAAGCATTCATGTGTTAAAATTGCATAGAACTACACACATACACACACACATATGTAAATACTCATGAAAACAGAATAAGATGTGTACTGTAATCAACAGTATTGTACCAATGTAAATTTCCTGTTTTGATATTATACCAGGAATAGGTGTTAAGGAAGGTAACGCCATTAAGCAAAGATGGAAGAAGGGCTCAAGGATTTCTATGTTTTATTTTTACAACTTACTGTGAGCCTATAGTTATTTCGCAAAAGAAATCTTAAAAGTGTACACACACACACACACACACACACACACTTAATAGGATGAATATGAAAATACACATGTCAAAAGCCATGTGATGCAGTGAAAACTGTGCTTTGAGGGAAATTTTTAGTATAAACTGCCTATGTTAAAGCTGAAAATAAGTTTCAAACCAATAATTTAAACTTCTGCCTCAAGAAATGAAAAAAAAATGATCAAAATAAATTCAAAACAAGTAGAAGGAAAGAAATAAGCTTACAGTAGAAATCATTAGAATTTAAACAGAAAAATAGTAGAGAAAATGCATCAAGACAAAAGCTGATATTTTTCATATATCAGTAAGGTACTCATATTATCTTACCAAGAATGACCACGGAGAAGAAGAGGAATACATGAATCACAAATATCAAGAATGAAAGATGGGTTATCATTACAGAAGCTAATATATTAGCAGAATAATAAAAGAATATAAAAAACACTTCTATCCACATAAAGGCAAGAAATTATGTAAAATGGCCAGGTTCCTGGAAAACCACAAATTATCTCACAATTCATCCAAGATGAAGTAGATAAGCTGAAATTTCCTATGACTAATAAAGACATTGAGTTTATTATTAGAAACCGAAATGAGAAACATTTGGTCTAGATGATTTCACTTATAATGTGCAAGTAGATATTTAAAGAAGAAATAATATGAATTCTCCACAATGTCCTCCAGGAAATAGAAGAGATAACTCAATTTATGGGTCCAGAATTTACTTGATATGGAAGCCAAAGACAATTCAAAAGAAAAACATAAACCAATATTCCATATAAATATAGACACAAAATCCAAAGTAAAATCTGAACAAATTGGATTAGCAATATATAAAAAGAATAATGCATGGCAACCAAGAGATGTTTGTTTCAGGAATGGAAGACCGACTCAGCATTTAAAAATCTATCAACATATACAACCATATTAACAGTTTACAAAAGAAAAATCATATAACTATCTTAATTGATGCACAGGAAGACCCCCAATGTTCATAGAAGCAATGTCCACAATAGCCAAATTATGGAAAGAGCCTAGATGTCCATCAACAGATGAATGGATAAAGAAGATGTGGTATATATACACAGTGGAATATTATGTAGCCATCAAAAACCCCCAAAATCTTGTCATTTACAACATGGATGGAACTAGAGGGTATTATGATAAGAGAAATAAGTCAATCAGAGAAATAAAATTATCATATGATCTCACTGACATGAGGAATTTGAGAAGCAAAACAGAGGATCATAAGAGAAGGGAGAGAAAAATGAAACAAGATGAAAGCAGAGAGGGAGACAAATCATAAGAGACTCTTACTCTCAGGAAACTCTGATGGTTGCTGGAGGGGTGGGGGATGGGAGGGATGAGGTGGCTGGGTGATGGATATTGGGGAAGCTATATGCTTTGGGGAGTGCTATGAATTGTGTAAGACTGCTAAATCACAGACCTGTATCCCTGAAACAAATAATACATATGTTAATTAAAGAAAAAGAAAGCACTTGACAAAATTGAACCACCATATATGATAAAAAGACTCACATTGTGAGGAAACTTTCCCAGCTTCACAAAGAGGATTTTAAAAATGTATAGTTAATATTGTACTTGATAGTGAAATATGGACTGCCCCTCCCCCCAGGATCAGGAGTACAGCAAGGATGTTTACTCTCAGTACTCCTATTCAAGTAGTACTGAGAATTCTAGCAGGTACAAGAAAGTGAGGAAAGGAAATCAAAGACATAGAGATTAGAATGAAAAAAATAAAACTGCTCTCTCCTTCAAGGTGACATGATTTTCTATGTAGAAAGTCACCAGGAACTTAGCAAACACACACACACACACACACACACACACAAAACAAACTTAAAACTAATAAGTAAATTCAGCAAGGTCATAGGATACAAGATCAACACACAAAAATCACTTTTATTTCTATATACTAATGATAAATATGCAGACACAATAATAGAAAAATAACATACATTCTACAATAGCTCCAAAAATAATGAAATCCTTTGATATAAATCTAAAAAACATAGAGTATATTCTGAAAATGACAAATACTTATGAAAGAAATAAAGGGAAGTCTAAATAAATTAAGAGACATATGGTATTCATGGTTTTGAAGATTCAATATAATATAATATCAATTCTCCCCAAATCAGTTTAATGCAATTCCTAAATCAAAGAATGATTTTTTTGTGGATATTATGAAACTGGTTCTGAAATATATATGAAAGACAAAGGAATTAGAATAAACAAATTTGCGGGGGGGAGGGAGGAATACCCATGTTTAAAAGTTTCTGTACTTCTCCAGTAGTCAAGAAAGAGTGGTATTAGTGGAAGCGGAGACAGGTAGATCAATGGATAGAAGAGAATAGAAAGCTAAAAATAGAGCCACATAGAGACAGCCTTCTGAGTTTTTACAAAGTTGCAAAATCAGTTCAATGTAGAAAGCAGTCTTCAGCAGCAGTCTTGGAGAAAATGGACATCCACCGGCAAACAAATTAACCCAGACTTATACCTCACAGCATATACCACAACTTCTTCAAAATGTATCATAGACCTGAATTTAAAACATAAAAGCATAAAGCCCTTAAGAAGAAAACAAGAGAAAATCTTTGTGACTTAAGGGTAGGTGACAGATTCGTATGCATGACATCCAAAACAGAATCCTTAAAATTATAAAACTGTTAAATGGAACAACACTGAAATTTAAGACTTTTGTTGTAGAAATGACATTCTTAAGCAAAAAAAAGATAAACCACATACTGGGAGACAATATTTGCAATATCTGACAAGTGACTTGTTTCCAGAATAAATAAACAACTCTCTGAGGTCAGTAATGAGAAATCAGTTCAGTTGGAGGATGGGCAAAGGATTCCACAGATCCTCATCAAACAGGATATGAGGATTGGCAAGCATCCAAGTTTCACTCATAACCACCAGGACAACCCGAGGAGATGGCAGAGAAATAAGATTGGGCCTTTTGGAGGAGAGCAGCCAACCCTCCAGCCATGGACTGCTTCCATGGAGACTATATGGGGAGGAAAAAAAAATAAGTTTCTCTCTTGTTTAAGACAGTTCATATTTAGATGTCTTTGTATGGTAGCTTAGCCTGCACCACAAGTAGTACAGAGATCAACTTTATTGAATTTTCTTTGTTTACTCATTCAACAAATATGTATTAACAGAGTTTAGATTTCAGTAATAAAGCACATTAGATGAAATAAACTAAATATAAAATTGCAACTCTCTTGATAACAGTGAAGGGTCAAACATTGTACATTGAGGGTCAGTAATAGTTTTGAGCAGCTTTGGCAGTCAGCGAAAGATGCACTGAAAAAGTAGTGGTTAATCTGAGATCTGATGAATGAGAAGGAACTCTCTAGACAAAAGGAGGAATGGGAAGTACTCCAGGTAGAACTGCATGTACTAAGGTCGTGGGCAAAGAAAGCAGGCTTAGTAAGATTTGAAAGAAAGCCAGGCTAAGTGGAGAAACTAGTTGATATTGTAGGAGAAAGATGGGTAGGATAAGTTCAAGCAGGCTCATAGAAGTCATGTTAAGGAATTGTATCTTTATTGAAGAGAAGATCTTGAAGGGTTTAAGTGATCATATTTGCATTTTAAAAATACCAGGGTGTGGAGAAAAAGGAACCCTCATGAACAGCTGGTAGGAATGCACATGGGTGCAGTCACTGCAGAAAATAACATGGAGGTTCCTCAAAAAATTAAACATAGAAATAAACACATGATCTAGTAATCTCACCACTGGGTATTTACCCAAAGAAATCAAAAACACTAATTCAAAAAGATTTATGCACCCATCTGTTTATTGCAGCATTACTTACAATAGTGAAAATATGGAAGCAACCCAAGTGTCCATTGATCACTGAATGGATAAAGAAGATAGAATATGGAATATTACTCAGTCATAAAAAAGAATGAAACCTTGCCATCTGCAGCAACTTGGATGGGCCCAAAGGGTATAATGCTAAATGAAATAAGTCAGACAGAGAAAGCCAAAAACCATATGATTTTCACTCCTTTGTGGAATTCAAGAAACAAAGCAAATGAACAAAGAGGAAAAAACTGACCAAAAAAACCAGTTACACACAGAGAACAAATTGGTGATTGCTAGAGGGGAGGTAGGTGGGAGAGGGGTGGAATAGATAAAGGAAATAAGAGCACACTTACTGCGAGGAGCACTGGATAGTGTTTAGAAATGTTGAATCATTGTATCGTATCCTGAAACTAACAGAACACTGTATGTTAATTACACTTCAATAATAAACAAAATGAAAAAAGACCATGTTTGCATTGAAAAGATGCTATAGACATACTTGGTATATGATTGAATAAACAAGTGTAAAGCTCAAGTAGTTGCAGTTGGACAGAGGGAGAAGGAAAGCATACCATAAAATAAGAATGTGCTGGAGTCTGTTTTCCAGCCTTAAAAGAGATTTTAACTTGAGGAAGGGGTAAATAAATATGTAAGCTATATAAAAGAGTCAATAAAGAGCTGGCAGTTTGGGGTGGAGCAGAGCAGCCAGAAGGCATGAAATCAAAGTGGACAGGCTCAGAATTATGAATTAGAACACTGGTACACAGAACAGGCACTGGTTCAAAACCCTCCATAGCACAGATCAACCCAAATTGGGAACACTTGCAACAAATCTCAGCTCCAAGTTTCTAAGAGAAGACCTGTGTCTAATTAACCATCTTACCTCCAAAGGTCAGAGTACTAGGGAATATTTTTTATGTACCTGGCAAGAGTTACATGTTTATAAAATTAATTAATTAATTAATTAATTAATTAATATATTCCTACTTAAGAATACATGAACACATACCTTATGGACACATTGATATTGTCAAGAACAACATCCTCAAAGTAAACTATGCATATTTGAAATAGTCACCAAATAATATGCTTTAAGTTTTACTATCTGTCATTGATCACTTCTTCTTTCATTTAGGTGAGGAACTATATGGAATATCAATTGGTTGTTTGATTTTCCAATTTTGTGGCACAGGAATTCACTGTGAGGACACCTCAATAAATTCCTTAAAACTTGTAGGAAGAAACACAAAAACACACTTTCTAAACCTCACTTTTTATCTGATGGGATTCATACCTTTGGAGGGTTGTAGCTCTCACTGCCAGGCCTCCCTAAATTTGCTGCCCTAGTGGCTAAACACTGCTTTAAACTCCAGCCATCCAGACCTTCTGGACAAGGTGCTGGATGGAAATCCTACTGTGAAAATGTCACTCTTCAGGTTGTTGAAAGCCACTGGAAAATGCACTTGTCGTAAGACATTGCGATAGCAATATGCATGCCCCCTCAGATGGTCCACAACCTAAATGATAGATTCTGGAAAGCTTCCCAAGTGGAACGTGTCAGGAGCAGAATGTTTGCACTTAAATACAAACTCACAACTTGCTATGATATCAGGAGTTTTTGTTGTCAAGAATATGATCGGCCTGATATTATCCCCCCAGAACTCTCGTGTTTGTATGCATAGATGGTGCTAGAAGGCTTAAAAACAAAGGAAGAAAAACATTATTGCTGAACATCTTTAAAGATACAGTGAAACAAGAGTATTTTTTCTTTAACTGTCCTTATGTACTAAGTACAAATGAATGGAATAGGATTACTAAGGGCTTTGAGGGAGGAGCATAAGCCATATAAATATCCTTATGGATAAAAGACCACAACTGATCCAAAATAGAAAAATTAGAGTCAATTGAGTCACAGAACTAAAAGACTCTATGAGTCCATCTCCTTTGGGTATTTGCTTCGTAACAGAGAAATGTACAATATATTTCATATATATTGAATATATATTCATCATATATATTCAAATATATTTCATATATATTCAATATATATATTCAATATATTTCATCATATTTCAATCACCTTCTTGCCCTGATGATAGCAATTATGCAGCTCTTTTTTTAATATTTAATTTTATTTTTATTCTTTGCCCAAGGGGTACAGGTCTGTGAATCAT
>LNAC01001418.1:0-66772 GCA_002007465.1 Ailurus styani
ATGATTCACAGACCTGTACCCCTTGGGCAAATAATAAAAATAAAATTAAAAAAAAAATCCTCCACAAAATATAAGCAAATTAAGTCCAAAAACACTAAAAAGGTTATTCACCATGATCAAGGGGGATTTTTTCCAGGTATGTATATTTGTACACTTTTTGAAAATCAATATGACGTATCACATTAGCAAGAGAAAGGATAAAAATTATATGATCATCTCAATATGTGCAGAAAAGACATTTGGCAAAGTACGACCACCATTCATAATAAAAACTCTCAACAGACTAGGTTTTGAGAAAACATAGTTCAACATAATAAAGGCCATAGATGAAAAACTCAGAGCTTACATCTTAATCAATGATGACAAACTTGAGAACTTTCTCCCTAAGATCAGGAACAAAATAATGATGTCGGGTCTTACCACTTTTATTCAACATAGTACTGGAAGTCCTAGTCACAGCAATCAGACAACAAAAAGGAAAGCATCCCAACTGGTAAGGACGATCTAAAACTGTCACTATTTGTAGATGACATAATATTATATATGAGAATCCCTAAAGACTTCACCAGAAAACTACCAGAACTGATGAATGAATCCAGTAATACAACAGGATATAAAATTAATACACAGAAATCTGTTGCATTTGCACACACTAATCAAAGTAGCAGAAAGAGAAATTAAGAAAACAATCCCATATATACTTGCACCAGAAGTAAAATACCTAGTAATGAACTTAACCAAGGAGGTGAAAGACTTATCCTCTGAAAACTATAAAACATTGATGAAAAAAATTGAAACTGAAGGTAACACAAATAGAAACATTCCATGCTCATAGACTGGGAGAACGAATATTGCTAAAACATTCATACTACCCAAAGCAATTTACCCATTTAAGGCGCGCCCTATCAAAACAACGTTTTTCACAGAACTAGAACAAATAATCCCCAAATTTATATGGAACCATAAAAGACTCCAAATACCAAAAACAATCTTTAAAAAGAAAAGCAATGCTAGAGGCATCACAATTCCTGATTTTAAGATAAACTACAAAGTTGTAGTAATCAAAACAGTATGGTAGTGGCACAAAAATACACATAGATCAATGAAACAGAATAGAAAGCCCAGAAATAAACCCATGTTTTTATGATCAATTAATGCTCAACAAAGAAAATAAGAATATGCAATGAGGAAAAGATAGTCTCTTTAACAAATAGTACTGGGAAAACTGGATAGCTCTATGCAGAGGAATGAACCTATACCACTTTCTTACACAATACACAAAAATAAACGAAGTGCATTAAAGACCTAAATTTAAGACATAGAACCATAAAAATTCTAGAAAAGAACATAAGCAGTAATTTCTCTGACATCAGCCATAGCAACATTTTTTTCTGATATATCACCTAAAAGCAAGGGATAGAAAAGCAAAAATAAACTATTGAGACTACATCAAAATAAAAAGCACAGTAAAGGAAACAATCACCAAAACAAAAAGACAACCTAATGAATAGGAGAAGATATTTGCAGATGACATATCTAATACAAGGTTAGTATCCAGATGTGTAAAGAACTTATACAACTCAGCACCCACCCCTCCCCCAAAAAAACCCCACACCAAATAACTCAGTTAAAAAATAAGCCAACAATGTGAACAGAGATTTCTCCAAAAATGAAATACAGATAACTAAGAGAAACATGGAAAGATGCTCAATCTAACTCATCAGGAAAATACAAATCAAAACCACAATGAGATATCACCTAACACCTGTCAGAATGGCAAAAATAAAAAACACAAGAAACAAAAAGTGTTGGCAAGGATGCAAAGAAGAAAGAACTGTGGTGTACTGCTGGTGGGAATGCAAACTGGTGTAACCACCATGGAAAATAGTATGAAGGTTTCTCAAAAAATTAAAGATAGGTGGCACCTGGGTGACTCAATTGGTTAAGCTTTAGCTCAGGTCATGACCTCATGGTTGTGAGATCAAGCCCCAAGTCAGGCTCTGCACTCAGAGTCTGCTTGAGCTTCTCCGTCCCTCTCCCTCTGCCCCTCCCATTCATGCTTTCATGCTCTCTCTCTGAAGTAAATAATAAATAAATAAATAAATAAATAAATAAAATTTATTTTATTTTAGAAGATAGAATTTTATTCTATTCTATTCTAGAATAAAATTCTATTCTAGAATAAATTCTAGAATAAAATTCTATTCTAGAATAGAATTCTATTCTAGAATTAATTCTAGAAATTGATTTTATTTTAAGATAGAATTACCTTATGATCCAGTAATTCCACTACTGGGTTTTTACCCAAAGAATACAAAAATGCTAGTTACTAATTCAAAAAGATATTTGCACCCCTATGTTTACCACAGCATTATTTAAAATAGCCAAATTATGTAAGTAACCTAAGTGTCCACTGATAGATGAATGGATAAAGAAGCGATATACACATACACACAGAGGAATATGAGAAGCCATGAAAAAGAATGAAATCTTGCCATTTGCAACATGATGGCTGGATCTAGAGGGTATAATGCTAAGTGAAATAAGTGAGAGAAAAATACTGTATGATTTCATTCATATATGTAGAACTTAGCAGAACAAATATACAATGAAAAAGAGACAAACAAAAATAGACTCTAAATATAAAGAACAAACTGGTGGTTGCCAGAAGGGTTGCAGGTAGGGGGATGGGTGTAATAGATAAAGGGGATTAAGAGTATAGTTATCTTGATGAGCACTGAGAAATGTACGGAATTGTTAAATCACCACCTTGTACACCTGAAACTATAATAGTGTATGTTAATTATACTGGAATTAAAATTTCTAGGTTTTTTTTAAAAGTTAAAAAAGTAAAGGACTGGAATACTGTTAAAATGCCAATTCTACCAAAAACAATGTACACATTCAATGTAATCCCTACCAAAATATCAACAGTATTTTTCAAAGAACAAGTATAAATAAGGCCAAAATTTGTATGCAACCAAAGAAGACACTGAATAACCAAAGCAATGTTGAGTAAGGATAACAATGCAGGAGGTATCACAATCCCAGATTGCATGATATACTACAAAGCTATAGTAATCAAAGAATTATGGTACTGGAACAAAAACAGACACATGAATCAATGGCACAGAATAGAGAGCTCACAAATAAACCCACACTTACATGGTCAATTAATCTACAACAAAGGAGGCCAGAATTAACAATGAAGGAAAGACAGTCTTTTCAATAAATGGTTTTTGGCAAAACTGGCTTGTTACCTGCAAAAGAATGAAACTAAACTACTTTCTTATACTAAACTCCTGAAAGAAAACATAGGCAGTAATCTTCTCCATTGATCTTAGTAATGTCTTTGTAGATCTGACTTCAAAAGCATAGGAAGCAAAAACAAAAATAAACATGATTATAACAAACTAAAAAGCTTCTGCATTAAAAAAATCATCAAAACCAAAAGAGACTCTACCTAATGAGGTATTTGCAAATCATACATTCATAAGGATTAATATCCAAAATAAAGAATTCATACAACTCAACAACAAAACCACAAATAATCCTATTAAAAATGGAGAATCTGAATAGACATTTCTCCAAAGAAGACATACAGATGGAAATAGGCCCATAAAAAGATGGTCATCATCACTAATTAGGGAAATGCAAATCAGAACCATGAGATATCATCTAATGCCTGTGAGAATGGTTATTATAAAAAAGACAAGAAATAATAAGTATTGGCGAGGATGAAGAAAATGGAACACTCATACACACTATTGGTTGGATTATCAATTGGTGCAGCCACTGTAGAAAACAATATGGAGATTCCTCAAAAAATTAAAAATAGAACTACCTTAAGACCCAGCTATTCTACTTCTGGGTGTTTATCTGAAGAATAAAAAAACCACTAATTTGAAAATATATGGACACCCCTTGTTCATTGCAGCATTATTTACAGTAGTCAAGATATGGAAATAACCTAACCATCCATCAATAGATAAAGAAAAGGTGGTATAATTTATATAACAGAGTACTTGCCAGTCATTAAAAAAAGTCTTGTCATTTGTGATAACCTGAATGGAGCTTAAGGGCATTGTGCTAGGTGAAATACATCAGATAGAGAAAGACAAATACTGCATGATATTACAGAGAACAGACTACTGGTTACCAGAGAGAGAAAGTGTTGGGAGATGGGTGAATTGGGGTTAACTTTATGGTGATGGATGATGGCTAGACTAGTGGTGGTGATAACTTTCTAATGTATACAAATGTCAAATTACAAATGTGTGCACCTGAAACAAGTAATCTTAAAAAGGAGTCTCTAAATCTTGTTTTTATCTCAAACATCAAAAATATTGTTTCTGTGGTCAGGGTGGGACTTGTATCAACAACTGCCACAAAATAAATTCTTTGAATAATTAAAGTAGACCATTTTGAAAATACCTGAGTTGCATACTATTTTCAGCAATACTAAATGAGTTTATAAGTACCTTAATGAATCCCAAAAAAAATCTAGCAAGGAAAAGCAAAAGGAATTTAAGTGCACATTAGCCATTATCACTAAATTGAGACATGTAAAGAAACATCATTTCTTTTTGCTATTTTAATTGCTTTAATTTAATAAACTCATAAAACCAGGTTGATAGAGGTTTTCATAAGTCTGTTCATCAATTGGACGTGACCTTATTTTTCCCCTAATTCCTGCAGTCTTTCTAACCAGCTCTACTCTGTCAGAAACAAAAAACAAACAAAAAACAACAACATAACAAAACAAAACAAAAACCCAAAACAGTTTTCAATACAATCCACAGGGGTAGGGCTATGGTTGGACTTAAACAGATATTGAGGTCAAAGTTTCTGAATTGTAACTAATGCAATGCCATTTTTAATCTTAAATTTTTTAAATTCTTTTTAATTCTGTAGACAAAGAACTTTCACCAGTGTCCCCTACAAAAATTATATATGCCACTCTTCTTGAAGAATAAAGTTTAAAAAGCTATACTAGAATTCCTTCCAATTTCCAGGGTTCTTTCACCAACAAAGTGGCTCTGGCTTGATAAAAGGAAGCCAGGACATATAGTCTTATGATCTGGGCTCAAAACTTTAGCTGCGTGAATTCAGGCACATTCAAGATTTCTTCAATTTTTTTTTTTAGTAGAGTTTTCTTTGTATCAAATATAGAATATTAAAACCAAATACATGTGACAATTACATGAATTAACGTATACAAATATGACTGGAGATGTTAGATAAATGAAATGTGTGCCCTCCCTCAGTTTCTCCCCCCAAATTTGAACAGGCTAGAGAATGAAAAAAACAATGAGTCTAGGAGAACTCAAGGTGAGATAAAGTGTAATCACAGATAAAGGAGGCTACTCTCTTTTCCTTCCTTCCACTCATATTTAAATCACAAGCTTGAAGACAGGAGGTGTTTAAGGGGTTAAGAAATTTGGACAGCTTAGAAGGGATGGCTTTTATTCATTACCCTTCCCACTCATGAGTCTCTCAGTACCTATCTCCCACCACCCTCTGCCCCATACCTAGGCTTCCTCTCACCCTTTCTTTTCATTCCCTTCACTTATCTTTGGACAGAGGCAGTCTTCTGTTTCAGACCATCTATCTTTGGAGAGTTAAGAAGATTTAGGGCTGGGATCAGATGAAGGAAAGGAAGGAGCTTGCTGACTGGAGCCTTCCCCAGGCAGCAGGGAGAGGTAGAGAAGACCTCTGAATCAGTGAGGGCTCAGTTGTACTTCAAACAGAACAGGATTTAACACAGTGAAATCAGTCACTGATAAATTTTTCCAAGTGCTGTAGAAACATAAATTAGGGAAGTAAGGTCACTCTGCCCAGGAGTCAGGAAATTGCAAGAAGCTTCAGCTAAAAAACAGCTGTCCACAGTCCCAAAACTAGAGGTATATTGCAAGTCATGGAGCCTAAGGAAGCCACTGCCACCATGACTTCAGGCACCCTCTCTGGTCTGCATCCCCCACAGCCAGAGGAGAAATGTCTACCTCCTTTCTGTCGTCCAAACCTCGTACCCGTCTCTCTCCTTATGAGGCTGGCAAATGAAGAAGGTCTCAGGCTTGCCACACTGTGATAGAGGAGAAATCACAGAAGAAACAGAATAATACTAAGGGCCAAGAAACAGCTGACATGACCCCACATTTCACCATTCTAGTTATTTGTTGATTGTTTTTCATTTTTTTATTTTCAGCTTACACAAAAAGGTAATGAAGAAGTCAGAAAATCAATGCAAAAAAAAAAAATCTATAGCTTGGCCAGAGTGTCCCTCTATCATGTATCTCAGGAAACTGCACATCGTGGAGAGAGTACAGGAAGACCTAAACCTTGCTACACAACATTGTTAAGAATTCAACATCACATAACAGTTTGGTCCCATTCCTGTGTGGCTAATAAGAAAGCTCATGGTAAATGGCATCTCTCTTGAGGAAACAAAAGGGTATACTCCACTTTGTCTTAATTAGCTTTGAATCCCTAATGCCTATCATAGTTCTTATAGGCTAGTAATTGTACAATGTTCCCTGATTAAACCTCAGGAATATGGTCCACTGGAACTTTTGAAGTAAAAACTTATTACTGAATATAGTGCCTAGCACTTAATGAAGTAGCCCTTCACCACATAGCCTCCAAGTTACATTATCTTGCTCATCTGTCTCTTCCACTATTCAGTGCCTGAGTGGTCCTTTTACAGTATTAGTCATATCCTCTCTCTCTGCTAACGGCTTTCCAGTGACTCTCCCCATCTCTCTCTTTCCAAACAAGGTTCTATGTCTTTAAAATGGTTCCCCTGTTACCTCTGGCACTTCTTCTATTTTTCCAGGTGCTCACAACCCTCTAGCCATATTGACTTCTTACTCTGTGTGTGTGTGTGTGTGTGTGTGTGTGTGTGTGCATTTTTAGGATTTTATTTATTTGACAGAGCCAGAGAGAGCATGAGCACAGGGGAGGGGCAGGGAGAGAGGTAGAAGCAGGCTCCCCACTGAGCAGGGAGTGTGAGGCAGGATGGACTGGATCCTAGGACCCTGGGATAATGACCAGAGCCAAAAGCAGATGCCCAATGACTGAGCCACCCAGGCACCCATCTTGCTGTTCTTTGAACATGTGATGGCTTTCTGGATGTATCAATTTGATGAGACTGTAGTCCCCAGTTATTCAATCAAGCACCAATCTAGGTGCTGTTGTGAAAGGATTTCACAGACACAGTTAAAATTTCCAATTCCTTGACATTAAAAAAGAAAGATTATCAAGGATAATATGGTTAGCCTGACTTAATCAGGGGGATTTAAGAGCAGGACTCTGGCTTTCCTGAATGAAAAGAAATTCCACCTTTGTACAAAAGCTTTGGCCAAATGTCCTTCGTCTTCCATTATGTTCATAGTCTTCCCTTCCTCACTGCCTGCTCTACAGTTTTATACTTGCTTAGATTCCTTGTAATAAATGTGTGTGTGTGTGTGTGTTTGTGTGTGTGTGTGTGTATTTGCTTGTTTCTTATTAGTTCTGCTTCTCTAGCTGAACCCTCTCTGATACAAATACAAACCACTCTCCCACCACTCTCTCTCTTCCTTTCAATCTTTCCTCAAGCACTACTTTCTCAGAAAGACTCTCTCAGGCCACTATTTAAAACTGTAACACCTGTACCTCGACATACCCTATTCCCATTCCTTCAAGAATTATTATTTATTTACTTGAGCAAGAGAGGGAGGGAGAAAAGAGAGAGAGAGAGAGACAGAGAGAGAGAATGTGTGTGTGTGTGTGTGTGTTTGTGTGTGTGTGTGTGTGCCCACAGCCAGCAGGGAGGGGCAGCGGCAGAGAGAGAAACAGACTCCCAGCTGAGCAAGGAGCTCAATTCCAGGATTCAATCCCAAGACCCTGGGGTCATGACCTGAGCTGAAGGCAGATGCTTAACTGACTGAACCACCCAGGCACTCCCTATCCCCCATTCCTAGCTCTATTTTTCTCCATAGAATCATGTGACATAGTCTTTATTTTACTATTTTTCTTCCCCTAGTAGAATCCAAGCTCTACAGAGACAGATTTTTATTTTTACTGCTATTCCCAATACCTGAGATGTAGAACTCAGCAAGTATTTACTAAATGAGGTGAATAAACTTACAACTGTTTATTATTCTAGGTAATAGAAACGATCCTTCGCCTTCATTTTCCAAGTAGATCTATAGTTCCTCTGGTAGAACTGAAGTCCAGCCCTGAACTCCAGCCTTGTTTGGGATCTCTCAACTCTGCCATTTGTGAATGCCCTACCCAAGCGATGTCTCCTACTTCTCATTTCCAAATACGGTTTTGGGTCCTTTCACCAGTGGGTAGATTTTCCACAATGTCACCACACATTTCCACCACTTCTGAGTTCATTTACCTATTGGACCTTCCTCATGACAATGTTTGGCCAAACAATGCCTAAATTTTCTGGTCACTGGATCTTTGTGGGCCATAGAGATGCCCTGCTAGAGACAGATACTTTCATTTTCCCCATGTTATGCTAGTTATTACTTCTTTCTCACTGATCTCTGAGAGGTAAACATGCTTTAGTTTTAAGTCCACTACCAAATGACTTATTTTTAGGATTTTACAATTGCCGTGTGTGTGTGTGTGTGCGTGTGTGCGCGCGCGCGTGCATGGGGGGGGCGGGGAGACAGAAGGAGAGAGAGAGGAATGGGGACTTTTCCTGTATGACAGTTTTTAAATTCACTTATTAAAAACTATCATCTAGTTAGTTTTGTTCCTGTCCCTAGTGACCGAGGACGAAAAATACTATTTGCTTTATATCCTGTGGTTATGTAGCTTTCAATAGGGAGACAATTCAGCATTGGTACCATATGTTTAAGTCAAACTTCTTCTAGAATATCTGGAAATGATTTAATCTCTGTGCTGATTAATATACAAAGAGAAAACCAACCAGTTGAAGATTAATACCTAAAAGAAAGGAGCTCACAGCCACTAATATTTAAAGTAATATCAAATTCTTATGCATCTCTTTAGAATTCTTTTACTCAATAGTTGTTTAATGTAGGTCAACTCATCATTGAGATTCATCAATTCCACTCACTAATACAAAGACATTATTTCTTAGAGACAGATGGATAATGTTGTTGATAACTCTCTTTATGTCCTCTTTCCTCACTTTCTATTTTTATAAGTGCTAATAGAAATTCACAGGAATTTTACTTATTTGAAACTAGGTTGAACTATCCAGATTTGTTTCCAATTCCCTGTTGTAATTGTGAATATGGTCATATTAATAAATACATATAAGGGAAGACAAAGGTTTCTTAAACATATCCCAGAGCAAAAGAACCATAATGGAAGATATCAACGAATTTTATTTTATCAAAATAGAAAATTTCAAAATCCAGTATAAAGTTTTTAAACATGAGAAATTGAGAGGAGACATTCACAACATGGATAATATACAAACTATTTCAATCAGGAGTTTTAAAAACCCTGCGAAATAAAAAATAGATAATAACTAAATATTAAAAATGGGCAAAAGATAAAACAAGAAGCTCACGTAAGATCCCAAATGACTAATAAACATGTGAAAATATCCTCCACATCACTAATATATAGAAAAATGCAACATAAATAAGGCAATTCTAAATTTGTCCACCAATTTAGCAGAAATTACCAAGATCGGTAATATTGAGTCCTGGCAAAAATTCAAAGAAATATTATCATTTTTTGTTAAGGGAATATAAGTGGGAACATTTTAGAAAGCAATTATCTCTGTATATATTAGTATTCTAAATGTACATTCAAAATAAATGTCAAAATAACCCAGAAATTCTACTCTTTATTATATATTTGGACATTTTCACGGAGAGTCTTCATGTCAGTGTTCTTTGTAATTACTAAGAAAAAAAAGTATCATTAGGGGAATGGTTAAATAAACTATCATACATGTGTCCTATGCACTCACAGTATATAGCATTAAAAAGATTTAGAAGAGGGCGCCTGGGTGGCTCAGTGGGTTAAAGCCTCTGCTTTCGGCTCAGGTCATGATCTCAGGATCCTGGGATCGAGGCCCGCATCGGGCTCCCTGCTCAGTGGGGAGCCTGCTTCCCCCTCTCTCTCTCTGCCTGCCTCTCTGCCTCCTTGTGATCTCTCTCCCTCTGTGAAATAAATAAATAAAATCTTAAAAAAAAAAGATTTAGAAGATTACATGAAAAAAAAAAGCAGAGGACCTAGGTGGCTATTAGTTAAGTGTCTGCCTTCAGCTCAGGTCATGATTCCAGGGCCCTGGGATCTAGCCCCACATTGGGCTCCCTGCTCAGTGGGGAGTCTGCTTCGCCCTCTCCCTGCTGCTCCCCCTGCTTGTTCTCTCTCTTTAAAAAAAAAAAAAAAAAGCAATTGCAGAACCACCTATATGTTATGATTCCATTTGTATTTAAATATGCAAAATGGTATTTTTTCTATGCTTTAAAATAAATGTAGAAAAGACACAGAGATTGAAGAGCTAGAGGTGATAAAAAGGAATATTCATTTTATCTATTCTAGTTTAAATGTGCACCATGACTTAATAGTCATGTACCACTTTTCTACTTAAAAACTTTCTACAAGTCATTAAAGAAATAATAAAAACACATAAAAACTACTTTCACACTGACTAGTTAGAAAAATTCATCTGATTCTCATTCTATTCCCTCAGTGCCCAGCCATCTCCTAATTAACGGCTCAGTTCATGGGTAATTTCATTTACAAAGCCTTTTCTGACTGATCCCTAAACAGTGGTATTTTGTTCTCAAATCCATTTTCATACCCGTAATATAACTTTTAACCCATTAAATTATAGAAAAATTGACTTACTCCTTCATCTTTCCCAAGGCAATGAGCCTTCCAAGGGCAAGAAATAATTTTTTTTAAGATTTATTTATTCAGAGAGAGACTGCACATGCAAGATGGGGGAAGGGCAGAAGAAGAGAGAGTACCAAGCTAAGCAAGGAGCCTGACATGGTTCAATCCCATGACCCTGAGACCACGACCCTGAGCCAAAATCAAGAGTCAGATGCTTAACCCACCATCTCTAACATAAGGTCTGAGTCATAAATAAGATACAGTATTAGGACTTGTTTTCACTGAAATTTAAATGGAAGTAGCCTACCTCATCATCCTTCCACACTCCTAACAAGACTTTTGACTCAAGTCTTACTTCTCTTACTATTTGTCAAACTCACTTACCTTTTCAGCTTTCATACCCCCAATCCTGAGTAGGTCTTATTTCCTATTCTTTCCTTTCGACTTCATCACATCTTACCTTCTCTCCTTTATCTGATCTTGCTGGAGCCAGAGTATTAGAGTAGAAAGAGAGTGAAGAAGTATTTAAAGACAACAACTAAGTCACATGAATATTTGAATCTCCCAAATCTATTACAGTGTCTAACACATGGTAAATGCTTAGTGAATGAATGAATGATAAATGACAATAGTGAACCTGAAGTAATTATAGACCCAAAGTCATCAGTTACCACACTCTCAAGAAAGTCCTCCCTGACCCTAAGCTCACACCAACACCCCAAAACTTGGCTTCTGTAAATGAGCTAACAATTCTTCATGAATAACATAAATGTCACAAATTATGTGGACTAGAATAAATGTACGGTATAGGGAAACCACCCAAAATCTCCCTGAAAAACCTACTTTGACTTTATGTGCAATCTAAGCGGTATAGTGTAGTAGTTCAAACCGAGTCTCAGAGTCAGACTTTTGACTGAATCTTGGGTCCTACACTTACTAATCATGTCAGCTTGCTTGGAGGGAGCTACTTGCTCACTATGCCTTCTTTTTACCATTTAGGGAAAAAAATGAGAATAAGAGCATTTATCTCAAGGGTTGTTGTGCAATAGTGCAGACAAAAATCCTACTACAGAACCTGACACCCTTTGATTGAGACACATTATTTTTCTCATTCCTTCTGGATTTTCTGCTTCACAGCAAAACAAAAGCAGAACATTAGAAGAAAAGAAGAATAAATATGTAAGATAAATCAAAGACTAAGAAGAGAAAGTAGTTTCTTGAATTTATAAAAACCTATTTATCTGTGGTCCTTTTGTGTAGATTGACATAAAACATTACCCCCAGAAGTTTTGAGAGAATTACAACTAGTTCAGATACTACTGATCACATTAATGTACAGGACAGAATAACTAGGGTTCTGCTTACACTACTTTAAAAAGCAAGAAAATAGGTGTGACCATATTTTTTAAATATGTATCTGAATAACTTTTATAATAATCCCTCATAGGAAGAGACTTCTATTGTTGAGGAAATGTTTAAATCATTCGAATAGGGGTAGGTTAGTTGCTACAGGTCATGGGTTTCAGCTGGACCCTGGGCTACAGAGTAGTAGTGTAATAAAAATAAAACCTACTTTGTGTGACAGGAAGAGAAAATTGATCCTGATCAGAAGAACATGAGCTGGATGACAGTGAGTGACAGGAGAGAAAAAACAGAAAAGTGAGGAAGAAGGTGGGCCAAGAAGGAAATCCTCCTGAGATTCTCCTAGTATTCAGTGAAGTCTACAAAAATAAAATATTTTATAGCTGGAAGTGTTCCATAAACTGGAAAAAGCTGTAGGTTCTGAAACTAGAAGATGTAAAAGCTAGAATTTGCAGAAATTTTGGCATGACCAGAGCCTTACCTGCTAAATAAATTAGGAAGGGACTGAAATTTCAACTGGAAAACAGGAAACAGTAAATCAGTTCCCAAGTACATAATCTGAGACACTCCATGTAATATAATGATCAAAATATCTCTCTAAAAGAGAGGTCAAATATTCAAAAAGTGTTAGTACTTGGGGCACCATAACTCAATCAGTTAAACCTATGGCTCTTGGTTTCCCCTCAGGTCATGCTTCCAGGGTCATGACACCCAGCAGCTGGCTCTGTGCTTCAGAGGGCAAGTCTGCTTCCCCTCTGGCTCTGCCCCTTCCCCTGCTTACTCGCGGAAATAAATCTTTAAGTTAGTACTTAAGAACTAGGTTACATTCACCAGGATAATTCCTGGGATATCAATACAAAGTAATTCATATTTTCTTCTGAGCAAGATCCCCACCTCATAAGAGCAGCACTCACTGGATGTAATGTTCCTTTCAATTTTCACAATACCTTGCTTCATTCCACATCCTAGCTCACACTGGGCCCAGAGCTGTGTACATGGAAAGGATTTCTTAATTCCTGAGTTGGGTTAAAGTCAAACATTCTGTATTCCCTTTCGTACTAACTGCTAAGTTAGGTAATGTGTGTGGCCTGAAGATCAACAGTATTTAGAGTAATGTATTCCAGTTAGGAGGACAGGGTGCCTTTTCCTCTCCAGGCTTTTTAATAGTTTCTCTCCAGAACCGGACCACTTTGTTTTCAGGCTCTTCTAAGGGCTCACACAGCAGGAAAATAAAAGTCAAAAGTCAAAGGCCAATTCCCTGAATCACCATGCACTGGCCTCCTCTGCTTCTGTCCCCAAGGATCAGGCTGCCATCATCCATCAATGATACTGAGACTCGAGCAGCCAAGCCACTTGCCTGGGCATGGAGTAAACTGAAGCTTTTTAGCAGGGGACACCTGAAAGGACTATGAGATGTTGCTGTTTGAATTGCACACCCAACAGCCACTTCCTCCCAAACCAGAAGTCCCACTCCAGCCCAGGCCAGAGCTGGGTGAGCCTTGTGCTCTGAGCAAGGGAATATTGAGAGCTCCTCCTGTCTGCATAACTTCACTTGGTCCCTAGATGGAAAGCAAATTGAGTATTTATTGAGCACTTATTACATATAAGGCATTTTGCCTGGCATTTGGCCTATTATCTCATTAAATCCTCACAACGAATCTGAACACTGTTCTTGCTCTCCTATGACAGAGGAGGGTATCCATTACGATGCCTCTGGCCCTGCATAAAAATTTCCAACTGAGAATGGTTTAAGATATTTCTGGAGTGGTAAGAGCAGATGCTTTGAAGACAGAAAGTCAGTTTTCCAAATCCTTGTTCTACTGGTAAGTGTGCATAGCTTTGGACGATTTACTTAAAACACTATATGCTTCAGCATCCTCAGTTTTAAAATGGGGGAAAATAATGGTATTTTTACTCTAGAATGGATACAAGGGTAAAAAGGGTTTGCATGCAAAGCACTTAGAACAGACACTGGCAAATCCAAGAAGTCTGGAGTAAGCCAAGTCTAGGGTAGCTTCCTGGTTTCTGTGATGTCACCAAGAACTTCCACTCCTTCTGTCCTTTCATCTTCAGTATGTTGACTGTTAGTCTCATGTGACAATATCATGGCCACAGTTTCATGCATTACCTGTAGAAATAACATCTGACAGGGGCACCTGGGCGGTGCAGTCGTTAAGCATCTGCCTTCAACTCAGGTCATGATCCCAGGGTCCTGGGATCGAGCCCCACATCAGGCTCCCTGCTCAGCAGGAAGCCTGCTTCTCCATTTCCCACTCCCCGGCTTGTGTTCCCTCTCTTACTGTGTGTGTCAAATAAATAAAATCTTTAAAAAAATAAAAAAATAAATAACATCTGACAAAAAATAATCTGTTTCCACCTGTGCTTCTCATTTTAAGAAAAAGAAAGCTTTCTTCCGCAAAGCTTTCCCAATGTCCCTCAGACCATAAGGTAGGCTGGGAAAACACTTATCAGGAATCTCAGACTCTAATATAATTTCTGCCAGCAAAGCCACAGCAGAGAGGGTATGAAGAAGACTGTTGAGTAGGCCATTAACAATGAAGGGAAACTGATTTTTTAAAGCTTAAATCTCTCGAGAACTAGTGTATGGCAGAGCTGAAAGATAAAAACAAGTCTGGACCTTCTGCTTAAGATGATACCTCCCAGATCACTTTTGCCAGGGCTACTCTAACAAAGTACCACATACTAACTGGAGCATAAGCCACAGAAATTGTAGTTTGGGAGGCTACAAGTCCAAGGCAAAGTGTCAGAAGAGTTGGTCTCTTCTGAAGGTTGTAAGGAAAAACATGTTCCATGACTCTCTCAGCTTCTGATGGTTTGTTGGAAATCCTTGAGAAGGATCACTCCTATCTCTGGCTTCATTTCACATTCTCCCTGTGTGTGTGTTGCTACATTTCCCCTATACATAAGGACATTAGTATTATTGGATAAGAGTCTACCCTAAAGATATTTTCGCCCCACAGTCCTTCATATTAACTGAGCTGATTATTTTATTGTAATCCCTATAGGATACTTAAATTTAAGTTCTTCCCTGGTATTCTGTTTGACTTTCCATTTATAAGATTTTTCATAGCTTTGAGATAAAATCATATACAATAAAACCCACATATTGATGTATATAATTTGATGAATTTAACATATGTATATACTTCTGATACCACCACTACAATCTAATGAACATATCCATCACCTCAAAAAACAAAACAAAACAAAACAAGACTATCTCCAAATAAGGTCATATTCTTATGTACTGGGTGTTAGGATCCCAGCATATAAATTGGTTGGGGGCAAGAAAACACATATCAACTCATAAGACAGATGAAAACCACCTTAAAGGGAAACCAACAACCCAGGGGTTTAATATATACATTTAGAAAAAAAGGTTGGGGGGGGTGACATCTTTCTATTCATTTAAGTCACAGAGAACTAGTGTAAGAGGGCTGGTTCAGACAAAAATATTCATGAGCATAGTACAGAAAAACAGAGTAATTGAGCTCAAAAATAGATATTCCTTCAACATAGCTGGTAACTATCTTGAGGGGGAAAATATGTTTTGGTTCTTTGCATCTTTTTTGTCTCTGGAAAGGCATGATGCATTATTCATAATGTAATAATGCTCTGCATGATGGAAGCACTTTTAATTGAAATCTTTAGGGAAAGAATATGGAAGAGACTTACCTTCCTTCTCATTTTTAAAGAAGTACTTAATAAGGATTCTAAAATATAGTCTATTAAGGACAAGAGCTTTGTTCTTAATTGAACTATTATTGTGGGTCACTCACTCTTCTCTCATTCACTTGTCATTGGTCACTAACAGACTTGGCAAGACCTCAGTCACACTTGAAAAAAAATTCTCATGTTTTTCAATATTATGATCACTGTTTCTGACAGCTAATATTAAGAAAACATGTGCATTAAGCAATTTATGTGTGCTCAGCATTCTATAAGCAAAGCAACACACTTTGCAGCCCCTTTTACCTAAAGCCAATCTTCTACCTATGCTTTAGGTTTAATTTCCTTTTGTTTCTGAGGGTATGTTCACTATTGATTCTCTTTTGTTAAACCTCCAGGTTTAGAGATGGTGTTCATGATTCCCAATTTACGGCATACTTTCATCACTGACATATGCATATTCTCCATTTATTTGTCTCCTCTCATCACATTACCATTTCGCATCTTCTGCCCCATGAGCAACCATTGCATTTATTTTAATGTTACTCTTTGTAAATGTATATTCTGTTAGTCAGGTTTCTTCAGGAAAACAGAATAGAGATTTTAGAGGACTGACTTATGCAATCGGGGAGGTTGGCAAGGCTGAGATCAGTAGGCAAGCCAGCAGTCTGGAAATTCAGGAAGAGCTGATATAGTTTTGTGTCCAAAATCTACAGACTGAAAACAGGGTTCTATGTTCTGATGAAGAATTGCTTTTTCTTCAGGAAATCTGTCTTTGCTCTCAAGTCCTTCAACTAACTAGATGAGGCCCACCCAACATCATGGAAGATAACCTGCTTTGCTTCCTGTTAACAGATTTTAAGTATTTGTTGCTTCCACAAATACCTTCACAAAAACACCTAGACTCATGTTTGACCTAACAACTGGATACCCTAGACAAGTTAACACAATGTTAACCATAACATATGGTTTCTAAAAAAAAGACTATCACTGTTGTCATGATTTTTACATTTTCATGAATGTTAACCCTTTGTACTCAAAGTGTAGTCCATTGACAGGCAGCATCAGCATCACCTGTGATTTTTATACAACACACGATCTCACATCCACCCTGGAACCATTGAGTCATAAGTAGTAACAGTAAATTAACAGCAAAACTGCATTTTTAACAGTAAATATCTCCCTTTTTTCCCACCCATTCACAGAAATATTGAGAACACTATAAAAAAAAGACTGTATGTGAAAGAATATTGTATGACTCCATTTACATGAAGTTAAAAAAGAGTCAAAATTAATATGTAGTATTTAAGTTGGTACCTGTCTGGAATGAAGAAGAGTAATGTAATTAGAAAGTGATCAGAAATAATTACATTGACAGTTTGGAGCAGGGGGAGCTGATACTGTAGATCCAAGCAGTGATAATGTCAGTATTTTTATTATTTCATTAGCCTGTGAATTTTAGTTTTGTGCACTTTTCAGTATATGTTTTATTTCACAATGAGAGCTAAAAAGATTGAATAGAATAGTATGTACAATGCCAAGATGTTCAATAAATGTTGCACCTGCAAATCTCCCGAATATATTCTGCCTGGTTTAGAGTGGTTGAGCTTTAAGAATTTTTCTTGAGTAGGTTTAATTTTTTTTAAAGATTTTATTTATTTATTTGACACAGAGAGGGAGAGAGATCACAAGTAGGCAGAGAGGCAGGCAGAGAGGCAGGCAGAGAGAGAGGAGGAAGCAGGCTCCTTGCTGAGCAGAGAGCCCAATGCAGGGCTCGATCCCAGGACCCTGAGATCATGACTTGAGCCGAAGGCAGAGGCTTTAACCCACTGAGCCACCCAGGCACCCTGAGTAGGTTTAAATTTTAACATCCAAGTTTTATATTAATAAGGGTAGAAAACTTCATTTGGTAAACAGAGCAGCTTAAGTAATTTTTGAATATAAAAAAGCAAGCCTAGGGCATGGTTTAGAGAGAAAGAAGAACTAAATTTCTCTCAACAAGAGCACAACAATTCAGAGGGATGAGCTGGCAGCCTAGGAAGTCAGAAAGAAACCTGCAAGGAAAAAAATGAAACATCTACAAGATGATTGACATCCCCAGAACCTAGGATGGCAAAGTCTCCCTTTCTGATAGAGTGATGAAAGTTTCTGACAGTGTCTAATATTCAATTTTAATTTGTTGTGTTAACCAGACAAGATTATCTGATTATGCATTAATCAGTGTTATGCATTAATCAGTGATTCCATTACCCAACATTTCATTAAAATTTAGTCATACATGATACCCTAGGATAATTAGTGCTGTAAGGAAATAAAGGAATAAACACAATGTTCAATATGAACCAAGACAACAGAAAAAGGACAGAGGTTATGGAAGCAAGAAACAGACCGAGATTTCCCTGGATGGAGAAGACCAAAGAAAAAGATGGCTGGGTGAAGAAAAAATCAAAAACAAAAAACCAAAAAAAAACCCTCTGATGCTACCTGAGGCTCTTAGGCAAGGATCTGGCTTTCCCACAACATGATGAATGGGGACCAGAGTTACTCTACTCAAATATTTTAAGGAATAGTAATCCCAGCAGTCTGATGACTTGAAGGTATCAGGAAATGGGTACTCTTGTCACTTCTGCCTTATTAGCATTTGGTGTGAAAAATTGAAAGTTTTTAAAAAAAGTTTTAAAAAGTTTAAAAGTCTAAAAAAAGTTTTTTATAAAAGCCTTATATAAGCTTCAATTAAGTATTATAAATGAAGGTCATTTCAAAGAAAGACTATGGGATTCTGAAACCAGAAGCTCTTAACACAGTGACTCAAAATTGAAGAGCTCCACAGTGGGCTATAGTCACCCAATAGTTCTATATATTCCCAAGGAAATACATATATATTTCACTCTATCTTGACAGTTCACTTATAATAATCCATATTGTGAGAAAGTAAATAACTCAAAATTTAAGAAAAAATATATGTGACCCTGGTCCCAAAGGAAAAATATCTAAAAAGCAGTTTAGTAGCCTTAAAACTCCCAGGTTAAGGGCTGTTTAAGAAAGAAAACAAAACTGCTTGTCTAAATTTAAAAATTGAGAAATGTCCTCTGTGATGCCCATCCATGATACTCATATGTGGAATTTAAGAAACCAAACAAAGAAAAAAGACCAACAATCCCCAAAACAAAACACAAAAAATACTCTTCAATGCAGAAAACAAACTGGTCATTGCCAGAAGGAAGATGGGTGGGGGGTTGGGTGAAAAAGGTCAAGGAAATTAAGGGTATACTTATAATGAGCATTAAGTAATGTGTAGAACTGTTGAATCATTGTATTTTACACTGAAACTAATAAAACACTGTATGTCAATTTACTTGAATTTAAAAATTAATTAATTGGAAAGTACTGCCTAGAGAAAATATAAGTCAATAAAAATAGCAACTGAATTAAAAGTATTGAAATAAATATCTCCTTAAAATAGTTCAATATAGGCGTAACAGCTGTGGAGTAAGTGATAAGGTAACAGTAAGAGAAAAATCACATGCCCTGGTCAAAAATAAGGTGGGAGAGAAAATCATTATAAAGAGATGAATATCACATCAGAAAAAACACAAAGCAAAAACTACATTGACAACAGGACAAGAGAAAAGTGAAAAATAAGTGAAATGACAATTAAAAATAAAGTAATACACAAATACAAAGTAGTTTCATACCTAAATCTTTTCCCTAAGATAATTGCAATGACAGTTCAGAAAAAATGCACATAAATACGTGTAGATGTATAAGCAACTGTGCATTTCAAATTGTAAAGAAGCATTTTTTACAATTGCAAACTATTTTAGACTGATACATTTATTTAAAATAAAAATAATGTCATTACCATGTCAAATGGCTATAAAAATACCCAGTTGCTTACTCTTCTTCTCTGTATCTCATGGACAAACAATTCATGAACCAGCACTAGTCCACAGGCCACACTTTGATTATCTGGTTTATATATAGCTGAAGAAATTGCCCCAAATGGAGCATGGAGAAAGACTAAAAACATGAGGAACAAAAAAGCTTAAGAAATAATGATGGACAGAAGTAGAAAGACTACGATTATAGTTTGTGAAAGGGAATGCAGTGTACATGGAGAATATTTGAAGAACTATTCCATGAAAACATTTTCAGTATTTGGAGGCACAGGCAAATCTTCTGATAGGAATTACCAATCTAAAGCAAAATGAAAAACAAGAAATCTATTCCTAGCTATATCATAGTGAAAAGTCAGAACACCAAAGACAAAGAGTATCATGAAAGCAAGCAGATATAAAGATAGCTGACCTATGGAAGATCCATAATTATACTGATAAAAATATAGGATACTGGAGAGTATCCTTAAAATGAGAAAGTGGTATCTTCAAGGCATTGAGAGAAAGTTACTATTAACCACAAAATCTATAACTACCTTAAGCAGTAATTAGAGCAAAATTAAGATTTTTAGACAAAAGCTGAGTTTAACAATAGATTCTTAGAGGAATTACTAAATATGTATTTTAGAAAACACAAAATTATTCAACATCAAAGAACTGAAATGAGGGAAAAAAAGGTGAGCAAATGTGTTATAAACTTGCAAGTAAATACAAACATGGACTGTATGCAACAATAGTAAAAATTTGGAAAATAAAGGAAAACAAGCTACAACTTAAATATTAGCCAAAAATTAACACACACCAATCTTCTTCCTCTCGTTTGATGGTATAAAATTTGGAGTTGTATTTTTGCACTGGATGGCACATGTGCAAGCAAATGAAATGATTTACACTTTTTCTAACAATAATTGGAAACTGATCGATAAGTAATGCAGAGAGTAGAGAGCACACAGGTTATTCAAATAATATCTATGTTATTCATGGACTTGTTCTAGGCTTTTGAGATATGTATAAAAAGTGCTAGGAAACAACATCAACTTAAATTATTTGAGGCAATCACAATGAACAGTAAACACATACTGTAATTTATAAGCATGTGTTTAGAGATATATGCATTGAATTTCTTGCTTTAGGTTGTTAATTTTTTTTAATTTTTAAATTTTTTATTTTGAAACAATTTTAAACTTGAAAGTTTCAAAACTTCAGGGAATTTCCACTTAACTTTCACCAACATCTCCAGTGTTAATATTTTACTACCTTTATGTCTCACCCTCTGCACTCTCTTTTCTTAACTGAGAGTAAATTACAGACATGAAGCCCTTTGCTCATAAATGCTACAGTGTGCACTTCCTATGAAGGAAGATATTATCCTACATAATTGCAATGTAATTAACAAAATCCAGAATCTACATTTATAGTCTGATATAGTCTTGCCAGCCGTATTCAAATTTGGTAATATTCACAATAACATTCTTTATAAATAATGGAAAAGAGACAACCTGGTGCAAGATCACACATAGCATTTAGTTGCTATGTCTTCTTAGTGTCTTTAATCTTGGAAGAGTTAATATTTTTCATTTTATGATCTTGATATCCTTTTTTTAAAAACGACTTTATTTATATGACACAGACAGATCAGATCACAAGTAGGCAGAGAGGCAGGCAGAGAGAGAGGAAGCAGGCTCCCCACTGAGCAGGGTGCCAGATGCGGGGCTTGATCCTAGGACCCTGAGATCATGACCTGAGCCGAAGGCAGAGGTTTTAACCCACTGAGCCACCCGGGCGTCCTGATCTTGATATCCTTAAAAATAAATTTTGAAAAAAAGCAACATTGATATTTGTAGGGCAGTTAGTTTAGAGAATGTTCTTCAATTTAGGTATGTTTGATTGCTCTTGATTATATTCAGGTTACATGGTAACTAAAGTTATATGTAATTATATGTTATAAGTTATGTGTTGTAAGTTTTAAGTTATATGTAGTTATAGGTAGTTATACATAGTGTAACTATGAACTAGTTACATAGTGTCCCTGTCAACACCCATAAGGAGCTACATAATGTCAGTTTGTCCCATTCTTGCTCATAATATTTTTGATTACTTGGTTACAGTGTTATCTGCCAGGTTTCACATTTGCAAAGTTACCATTTTTCCCTTTGTAATTAATAAATATTTTAGAGATATAGTTTGTGAATATCATTTTTAATGTCACTGATTTTTCCTTGAATCAAGTATTACCATGGTTATTATTACCTGTATTAGTTAATATTTTGCTAAAAGAGAGTTTCTCCCTCATTTCCTTTTTTTTTTAAGTTTCACTAGTGTGGACTCACATATTTTTATTTTATTTAATAGGATACGATCCATTACAATCATGAATTATTTTTATGCTCAAGTTAATTCTCCTTAATACATTTAGCAACTCCTTACTTTTGCTGCAGCAAGATGTTTTAGGCGTATATTGTACTTTTCATGCCTCAGCTCTGAAATCAGCTATGTCTGCAAGGATAAATGGTTCTTTTTACTAGAGAATGGTATTTAGAAACCAAGACCTGGTGATTATATATGTTCACTGCTGCTGATGTGTCCTTGCTTCTAGGACATCTCAACAGGAAGAGTTAGGAAATAAATCTATGGATACATACACATATATGAACAAATACAAAAACCCACACTACAAATTCATACTGAAAGCTCTACCTCAAAACATCACTGTTTACCCAAATTCTCCTTTCTGAATTTATAACTTCCTTCCCCCAAAATGAGAAATCTGGTGCTCCGTAACTTAAGTGTATTTATTTATTTGCCCATTCCTAAAATGTATAAGAAGTATTTTTAGAATTTAACCTGTATGATGGCAAAAATAAAATTACTACCCAGAGTCTAGTATGTGATCATCATTTATTTTTCTATAAATATATATACATTTTTAATTTTTAATTTATTATTTACCCAGGGGTACAGGTCTGTGAATCATCAGGCTTACACCTTTCACAGAACTCACCATAGCACAAATCCTCCCCAATGTCCACAACCCATCCACCCTATCTCTAACTTCCTACCCTCCAGTGTCATTAGCCTAAGAATATACAGTCAAAGACTGTTTAAAATTAGTCTTCCAGTTATTCATTTGGAATATATTTAGCGGTGGATCATTTCTATTTGTATCTATTAAGGAGAATCCTCCTCATATCTTTATGGAGATTTTATTTTGTTGGGTTTTTATTTTGTTTTGGTATGTAAAATATTAACATGTTCCAATCTTCTGTTTATACATTCTTGTTTCTTGAAAATCCTGCTCCATTATTCCTTAATTTTGCTGCTTCTGGAAGTCTAACTCTAGTATAATTCTCTTGGCCTTGAAAGTTACTTGAATACCATGATTTCAAAGAAAAATTGTACAAAAAGTTACTCTAAAAGAAGTAATGTTCCCTCTTCCCTTTTTCCACCCCACCCCACTCATCTAGTGCAGGTAACCAATTTCATTAATTCTTTGTATTTCCTTCCTTTGACTCTCTTTTTTTGCAAAAACAAGTAGGTAAGACTTCCAGGGAAGATGGTGGAGTTGAAGGACCGTAGATTCACCTCCACCCACAGATATAACTAGATAACACTTGCAGTATAAATAACCCAGTAAATGACCCAAATACTGGCAGAATAAACTCCACAAGTACATATGGAGAAAAGGCCACATCCATATTTGGGTGGAAACAAAAAGAAATCACAGGACTGCCCATGGGAGGGAGGGACACCACAGGCATGGAGAAGTGGGAGAAACAGAATCCCATACCAAAAAGCCTACACAGGGAAGACAAATTGCCATAAAACTTTGCTTTGAAAACCAGAGGGGCCGAATTGTGAGTTTTTATAACCTGCAGGACTTAAAGCCTGTAATTAAAAAAAAAAAATCAGTGTGCTCTGCTCAGGGAGAGCCTGGAGGGCGAGAGGAAATGGAGTCGCCACCCTTAAAGAGAGAGCAAAACCAAGAGCCCCTGGAAATACAGTGTAGAAGCAGCAGTTTAAAAGATGCCTGGGGAATACGGGAGGGAGGGTTATTTACTAATGTTATAGTACGCTCCAGAAGGGACAGAAATCATTGGGAAATTCCTCCAAGAACAAAGGAGCTGGCAGATGACATCTCCCTTCTCCAGGCCCCAGCATAAATACAGGGCCACCTGCAAGACTCACTACCTAACTTGCTAACACCATTACCCAGCATCACCATGCCCTGCATGAGCTTCCACAGATCCATTCCTTTGGATACCACCTCAGTCCAGGCACTGAAGGGCCCCTCTACAGAGGTGGTTGGGGGAGAGGGAGATTTGCATAGAGCTTGCTAGCACCACTGACCTGCTGTGCTGTGTTTGCAGGGATATACCCCCCCACACACACACACACAACGAGGACCACCTCAGCCCTGGTACCACAGGGCCCCTCCTACAGAGGACCAGGAGTCTACATAGCTTGCTAACACTGCTTTACTGTCCCCACCCATTGCTGTGCTTCTGTGGATACAGGGGGTTGCTTCAATCATAATGCTGCACAGCCCCTCCTGAAGAGGGCTAGCTGCTTGCAAAGTATGTTAGCACTGCCACCATATGCACCACCCCTGCCACTCTCTTTCAGTGGATCCACCCACTCTGATATGCCCTTGGCCAGTACCCATACAGGGTGGTACTGCAGGCCTAGCAGTGTCCAGAGCCCCTATAGTGGCCAGCATGACTCTAAAGTGACTCCTGCCCTGGGAACAAGGAAAGACAACCATATACACCAGTTGGAAAGAAACCCAGAAGTGGGCTGTAGGCAGACAACTGGTCTGACAACATGCCCTGACCATCAACAAAAGCTTCTCAGGGTCAACTCAGGGAATATGCCCTGTAGTTTGGTGATATGACATTCCTGGCAAATACATTTTATGACTCAGCTAAAGCCCAAGGTATCCCCAGACTGTCCCACTAAAAGCACAGGGGTCAAACACTGCCCATAACATGAAAAAGTCATTGCAGATGACTCAAAGGAAAAAGCAGCTCGGCCAGAACAGCAGGGCACTTGCATCACATATAGGAGAAATCCCAGAAGCACCAGATTCTGGTGTAGAGGGGACACTGAATTACAGGGCACTACAAAACAACTTCTTCCTAAGGCCTCTACTTTTGAGTGCAAGAAACATAGCTGTCTTTCCTAGCACATAGAAACAGACACAGCAAGGTAGACAAAATGAGAAGACAAAGGAATACACCCCAAATGAAAAGACAGGACAAAAACCACAAGAGGCATAAGTGAAATGAAGGTAATATGCCAGATACAGAATTTCAAGTAATGACCACCAAGATACTCACTGGACTAGAGAAAACAGTGGAAGACATCACTGAGATTAAACACTGAGTTTAAAAACAAACAAAAAAGAATCCACCAGTGATAAAGAACACAATAAATAAAATTTAAGAACACACTAGATGAAATAAATAGGAGACTAGACAAAGCAAATGAATGAATCAGTGACCTGGAGTACAGAATAATTGAAAGTAATAAAGCTGAGCAGGTGAGAAAAAATAGTTATGCTAAATGAGAATGGATTTAGGGAATTCAGTGAAACCACCAAGCAAAAATAACTTTCACATTATAAGGATCCTGGAAGAAAAGAGTGAAAAGGGAGAAAATTTATTTGAAAAAACAATAGCTGAAATCTTCCTCAAAATGGGCAAGGATACAGAAACCCAGATACAGGAGTCACAGAGATCTCACAACAAAATCAACACAAGGAGGTCCACACCAAGACACATAGTAATTAAGAAGGCAAAAAGTACTGATAAAGAGAGAATTTTTAAAGTAGCAAGAGAAAAGAAAGCAGTTTCATACAGTGGAAACCCCATAAGGCTAACAGTGGATTTTTCACCAGAAACTTCACAGGCCAGAAGAGAGTGGTGTGATATATTCCAAGCATTGAAAGGCAAGAATCTGTAGCCAAAAATATTCTATCTAGCAAGGCTATCATTCAGAATAGGAAAGAGTGAGTTTTCCAGAAAAACAAAAGCTAAATATATTCATGACTACTAAACCAGCCCTCCAAGAAATGTTAAAGAGTACTCTTTCAGTGGAAAAGAAAGACCATAAGTAAGAATAAGGAAAGTAGGAAGCATAAAAGCAGTAAAAATATATGTATTTGTAAAAATCAGTCAAGAAATTAATAAAGTAAAAGGATGAAAGTATGGCACCATATACACAAATGAGACCAGGGGAGAAGAGTAGAGAATGGGTTCACTCAAGTGACCATCAACTTAATATAGACTGCCATATACAAAAGATGTTATATATAAACTGAATAGTAGCCACAAATCTAAAACCAGTAACAGATACGCAAAAAAAAGAGAAAGGAAACCAAGTTTATCACTAAAGAAAGCCAAATAATTGTGGAAGGAGAGCAGGAAAGAAATGAAGAAAAACTACAAAAAAATACCAAAAAGCAAGTAACAAAATGGCAATGAATACATATGTATCAATAATTACTTTGAATGTAAGTGGACTAAATGCTCCAATCAAAAGGCATCAGGACACAGAATGGATTAAAAAAAAAACAAGACCCTTATATATATGCTGTCTACACAAGATTCATTTCAGAGATAAAGACACCTATATGTTGAAAGTGAAGGATGGAGAAGCATTTATCATGCAAATTGATGTGAAAAGTAAACAGCAATGTTTATATCAGACATAGTGAACACTGGGGAAAAAAGCTTTAACAAAAGACAAAGAAGGACACTATATTATCATTCAGGGAACAAATACAGTAAGAAGATATAGCAATGGTAAATATTTATGGACCCAACATGGAAGCACCCAAATACCTAAAGCAGTTATTAACAAACATAAAGGAAACAACTGACAGTAATACAATAGGGGACTTTAACACCACACTGACATCAATGGACAGATCATCCCAACAGAAAATCAACAGTGTCTTTGAAAGACACATTGGACCACATGGATTTAACAGCTATATTCAGAACACGCTATCCTGAAACAACGGAAAATGCATTCTTTTTAAGTGCACATGGAACATTTTCCAGAAAAGACCATATATGAAGTCATCAAAAAAGTCTCAACAACTGCAAAAAGATTGAAGTCATATCATGCATCTTTTCTGACTGCACTACTATGAAATTGGAAATTAACAAGAAAAAATCTGCAGAGTGCACAAATCCATGGAAGTTAAATAACATAGTATTTAATGATGAATGGGTAAACCCACAAATCAAAGAGGAAATGAATGACAAACGAAAAAAGAAAATACAATGGTCTAGAATCCCTGGGATACATCAAAAGCAGTTCTAAGAGGGACATTTATAACAATGCAGGTCTGCTCAAGAAGCATAAAAAACCTCAACCAACCAACCAAACCTTATAACTAAAGGAGTTAACAAAAAAAAAAAAAAACCCAAAACCAGTAGAGGTAAATAATAAAGATTAGAGAAGAAATCTAGCAAAAAAAAAAAGAGTAAAATATAACAGATCAAAGAAACCAGGAACTGGTTCTTTGAAAAGATCAACAAAGTTGATAAACATATAGCCAGGCTCATCAAGAAAGAGAGAGAGCTCAAATACTATCAGAAATGAAAGAGGAGAAATAACCATTAACAGCACAGAAATATAAAGATTTATGAGAAGATTATGAAAAATTATATGCCAATAAAATTAACCTCCCAAAATTGAATAGGGAATAAAAATTTTGAACAGACCAACTACCAACAATGAAATTAAATAATTAAATCAGTAATAAAAAAAAACACCCAATAAACAACATTCCAGGACCAGGTGGCTTTACAAATTCTACCAAACATTTAAACAAGAGTACTGATTCTTCTCAAGTTATTCCAAAAAATAGAAAAGGAAGGAAAACTTCCAATTCATTTTATGAGGCATGCACTACTTTGATAACAAATCCAGATAAAGATACTACAAAAAAGAAAGAAGAAAGGAAGATAAAGAAAAGAAAGAAAGAAAAGGAGAACTACAGGTCATTATTTCTGATGAACATAGACGCAAAAATCTTCAATAAAGTGTTAGCAAACCAAATCCAACAATACATGTAAAATATCATTCACAATGATCAAGTGGTATTTATTCCTGGGATGCAAGAGTTGCTCAGTATTCACAAATCAACAAATCAATTAATGTGGTACATCACTGTAGTAATAGAAAGAATAAAAACCATATGATTATTTTAATAGATGCAGAAAAAGCATTTGAAGTACAACATCCATTCATGATAAAAATCCTCAACATAGTAAAGACCTTAAATGAAAAACCCATAGCAAACGTCATACTCAATGGTGAAAAGCTGATAGCTTCCCCCCTAAGGTCAGGAGCAAGAAGACAAAAAGGTCCACTCTCAACACTTTTATTGAACACTGGAAGTTCTAGTCACAATATTCAGGAAACAAAAATGAATAAAAGGCAGGGTGCCAGAGTGACTTAGTCTGTTCAACCTCTGCCTTTGGCTCAGGTCATGATCCTGGTGTCCCAGGATCGAGCCCTGCTTTGGGTTCCCTGCTCAACAGGGAGTCTGCTTCATCCTCTGTTCTCCATCCTGCTCAAGCTCGCTCACTCTCTCTCTCTCAAATAAATAAATAAGTNTCAACAGGGAGTCTGCTTCATCCTCTGTTCTCCATCCTGCTCAAGCTCGCTCACTCTCTCTCAAATAAATAAATAAATAATTTTAAAAAAGGAATAAAAGGCATCCATATTGGTAAAGTGAAACTTTCACTATTTGCAGATGACATGATACTCTATATAGAAAACCCAAAGGTCAAAAAACTAGAATTGATCAATGAATTCAGTAAAGTTGAGGGATACCAAACTAAGGTATAGAAATCCATTGGATTTCTATATACTAGTAATGAAACAACAAAAAGAAATTAAGCAATCCCATTTATAACTGTACAAAAAATAATCTGAAAACTTGTATGAAACTACAAAAGACCTTAAATAGCTAAAACAATCTTGAAATAAAATAAAAATAAAATAAAAACTAGAAGTATCACAATTCCCAATTTCAAGTTATAATACAAAGCTGTAGTAATCACAACAGTTTGAAACTAGCACAAAACAGACAGATAGATCAATGGAGTAAGATAAAAGCCCAGAAACAAACCCATGATTATTTGGTCAATTAATCTTCTACAAAAGAGGCAAATATAAACAAGGAGGGAAAGACAAACTTTTCAAAAAATGGTACTGGGAAAACCAGACAACTACATGGAAAAGATGAACTTGGACCACTTTCTTACACTGTACACAAAAATAAACTCAAAATGTATTAAAGAACTAAACGTGAAACCTGAAACCATAAACATTACAGAAGAGAGCACAGGCAGTAATGTTTCTGACATCAGCCATAATAATATTTTCTAGACGGGTCTCCTAAGGCAAGGGAAATAAAAGCAAAAATAAACCATTGGGACTACATCAAAATTAAAAGTTTTTGCACAGCATCTGAAATAATCAACAAGACTCAAAAACGACCTACTGAATGAGAGAAGGTATTTGCTAATGGCCTGATAAAGGGTTACTGTCCAAAATATGAAAACAGCTTGTACAACTCAACACCAAAAAAACAATCTGATGAAAAGTGGGCAGAAGATATTAATAGACACCACTCATCATCAGGGGAATGCAAATCAAACCCACAGTATGATATTATTTCAAACCTGTCACAATGGCTAAAATAAAAAACACAAGAAACAAGTGTTGACAAAGATGTAGAGAAAAAGGAACACTTATGCATTATTGGTGTAAATACAAACTGGTGCAGTCACTATAAAAAACAGTGTGGAGGCTCCTTGAAAAATTAAAAGTAGAACTACCCTACAATCCAATAATCACACCACCCATACAGTACAAAAACACTAATTCAAAAGATTATATGCACTGGTATGTTTATTGCAGCACTTTATACAACAGACAATTTATGGAAGCAGCCCAAATATCTGTTGACAGATGGATAAAGAAGTTTTAGATATTTATACACACACACACACACACACATAACCACATAGCTACATATATATGACATATAAGTCACATATATGTGTGACAAATATATGGATAAAGAACATATATATGAATTATGATATATATATAAAGAAGTGATATATATGGATAAAGTTTTATATATATGAACTGATATTTATGGATGAGTTTATTGATGAATCGATATATATGAATTGATATGAATTTAATATGAATATTAAAATTTGGCCATAAAGAATGAAGTCTTGCCATTTGCAACAACATGGATAGAGCTAGAGAAGTCAGAGAAAGATAAATACCATATGATTTCACTCATATGTGGAATTTAAGAAACTAAACAAATGAACAAAGGGGGGATAACAGAGAGAGACAAACCAGGAAACAGACTCTTAAAAACAAGATTTTATTTATTTATTTGAGAGAGCACACAAGCACATAAGCTGGGGGAGGGGCAGAGGGAAAGGGAGAAGCATGCTCCCTGAGGAGCAGGGATCCTAGTGTAGGGATTGATCCCAGGACCCTGAGATCATGACCTGAGCCAAAGGCAGACACTTAACCAACTGAACCACCCAGGTGCCCCAAGAAACAAACTCTTAACTATAGAGAACAAACAGATGGTTTCCAGAGGGGAGGTGGGTAGGGGAATTAGAGTACATATATCATGATGAGCACTGAGTAATATATTGAATTGTTGAATTAATACATTTTACCCTTGAAACTAATATAATCATGTATGTTAAGTATATTGGAATTAAAATAACTTTTAAAAGTATATAGATAGATATATCTATCTATACTATGATATTCCTGTTTGTTAACACACTGTTGATTATTAAATCATTCTCCTATGTGTGGGTATTTATGCTGTTCCTAGTATTTTTCAGTTACACATAAAGCTGCAATTAACATACTTGTGCATATGTGTCTTGGATTTATTGCTTAGGATTATCTTCAGAATAGTTTCATATAAGGAGGATTGCTAAATCAAATGACACTTACACAGCTTTCTTAAATATCACCAAATTGTGCCTCATAAGAATATAAATTTTTATCTCCCATCAGCAATGTATCAGTCTGCTTGTTTTTCCAGCTCTTTTCTACAGCCTTGATACTTGAAAAATTGGCTAACTGTAAAGACTATTGTTAACACTTCTCTTTCTCATCTCTTGAAAAGACTGTTACATTATCTCCTTGTTTTATTTATTGCTTCTAACAAGTCAAATGCAAGTATAATTCTCTTGGTCTTGTTAGTTACTTTATCATTTTTTTCCTAGAGACCTTGAGCGTTTTTCTCAGTCTTTAAAGTCTAATGGGTTTACTAGCATCTGTCTTAGAATTGATTTTTCATGATGAATTTTCCAAGGTTATCTTGTAGATCGTTTCAGTACATAGACTCAGTTCTTTTATTTTGGAAAAGATTCTTTGATTTATACTTTTGTTTCATTGATTTATTTTTCTGTTTCATGGATTCCAATTATACATATGTTGGAACTCTTTTGCCTGGCTACCATTTCTAGCACTTTTTNTTTGTTTCATTGATTTATTTTTCTGTTTCATGGATTCCAATTATACATATGTTGGAACTCTTGCCTGGCTACCATTTCTAGCACTTTTTGACACATTTTATTTCTTTGCCTCATCTATATTCTGGTGGCTTTATTCACTCTTATTAAACTTTCGTTTTTATCAGTTCTTAGGCACTTATAATTTACTCATTTATGATTTTTTTCATTATGTCTTTTTACAGAGTATAACCCATCTTTTTTACTATCCATTCCTGCTCTTTATCTTTGAATTTCTGATTGTGTTATTTCACATGTGTTCATTTGAGGATATTTAACTCACTTTAGAATATTATACTTTTGTTTCATAGTTGGCTTTGTGAGAAATTATCATCAGCTCACAAGTTTTGATTCTCATTTTCCTTTTGCCTTAGTTTTGTATATTAAGATTGCTTGCACCTCTGCATTATATGGACAAAGCTAGCATTGGGGATGATTTACAAAGTGCCTAATTCAAGAATGCCCTCCCTCCACTTCCTTCAATGTGTGCCTAATATTGAGGGATCAGGGACAAAGATTTTTTTTTTCCTTTCATTTTTTAGTTTTGTTAGTATTCTAAAATTTCCCTCTATTTTTTTTTTTACTTTACTACTCAGTTTCTAAAGAGGGACATCTCCATTTTTAATTTCCTTCTTTTCCTAAAGTATTTCACTTTCTAAAACTTCTTCCTAAAACCTTGCATACATTTTTAAATCCCTTCCTTATTTTAATGGTCTAAACTCCCAGGACTCTTTCTCATTATTTTCACCTCTAAGTATAAAAATCTAGGACTTTATCTTTTAGAAGTGACTCATAGCAATATCCTCTAGACTTTTTTTCCCACAGAGGTTTTCCAGACACCTCAGCTTTACAGATTCTTGGGGCTAGAACTTAGGACTCTGATCTACGGAAAATTAGTGTTGATTTGTTGTCTTTTTTTTTTATTCCTACTTATAGGTAACTTGGAGTTTTAGTGCTCTCTATATTCCAGGTTTTCTGAAGGTTTAAGATTTGCATAATTTTACTTTATCTTTGTACGGAACCATATAACTGTGGGAACTTGAGGAGAGGTATATGTGATGAGATCCATATTTCAACAGCTGCCATTACCTCAGCTACCCCTACAATGACCTTTGAAAAGTGTGGCCAGAAATTTTTATTAAAATATTACTTATAATACTTGATTTTATAAGATTTTATAGTACATACAAACTTACATGTTGAAGAAAAGCTTTATTTAAATAATAGGAAGATTAAAAGAAAAAAATCACCTCCGGCATTAGCTTATAGTTGTCAACATTTTTCAAGTTAGTATTTTAAAGCAAGCACCATCTACTGTCACATTTATAATGCCCAAAGAGCAAGATGAAGAATCAAGTTGAAGAACAGTCCTTAGGACATTTTTTAAATGTCCTTATTTATTTTTTTACCATCTATCCAATAAAGATTTCATCATCAATTGGCACTTATCTGTGGACTGCATTTTGGATCTACTCAATTAGTTCAGACTTTTCTTCAGTGAGGTAACTCAGACCCAGAAAGTTTAGATGACTTATCCAAATTCATGTAAAGGCTATGACCAGTAGAGTTTTTTCCTACTATATCATACAAGCATTTATATATCATGGTAATAACAATAAAGACCTTTCATAAGACTGTATTTTTTGTTTCTTCTTTGATTTGTTCCTGCTTAATCTTTTTCATTCCTTGTCTCAATAGTACAGCTATATTGCCAAATTTTTGTTTGCTTGACCATGCACATTGTTTTAGTGACAATCTTACTGTAACATGCTATCGGAAGAAAATTTTTTTCCCCACTTTACTTAATTGTGGCTAATGAGCTGGAACCATAAAACTTCAAGCACTCGATGGGGGAAAAAAAGACAACCTGCAATTTTAATTTTCACAACACATTATAAAAGTATATTTGGTATAAAATATTTGAAGGTTTTTTATAGCAAAGAGCTAGAACTCAAGATATGTATTTTCATTACTATTGACACATTATTTTGTTGATGAGAAGTAAAAAAGTTCCTTTTGCCTCACATTTATTTTATGAAACATTCTATTATATTTATACAGAGGGTTAGAATTAATCATATACTGAAAGCTATTTAATATTTCACCATCACTTAACCTATTTCTAAATGAGCCAGAAATTTGTGCTCTATAGACTGGGCATCCAATATATTAATTTAAATCTCTTGATGACTTATATGTTTCAATTCTTCCTAGTGGAAGAATTACACACACAGCTTTATAACTATATAATAGTTTTCCTGGAATATGATCTAAATATTTAAGTCTCAGTCTCCAACAAAACTACCTTCCTAGATAATTTGTATAGAATGATTTGTATTTATTTTATTTTGCATGAGTGATTCAATTCTTTTGAGTCATAATTATTGCCATCAAGTGAAGTCCATTGAGTATATTCTGATTATATACATCCTTTCAAAATGATAGAGGTCTCCAAAATATTGAGAACAATCTCTTTTTTCTTGTAATCAAAACTTGATGTTTGTAATATACTCTTGATAGTGGTAGTTTACAAACTGGGATGACCACACATGCCCAAACACTGAGGCATCTTCAAGCAAGGAAGACATTAGGGAACAAAGTAAATCTATTGTGTTTGTGTGAATTGTTAAACAAAGTTAAGAATTTTGGACAAAGTCACTCTCCATTAAAGCAGGGCATTTAATAATAAGAGCAGGTATGGTTAGGAGGGGAATGTCACTTTAGCACATTCACACTAGAGTGAATATTTTGCAGGGAGAATGTTAACTGAAAAAAACATTCATTCCTCATGTGAACTGGACTTTGGAAAAACATTAATGCTCATTGTAGCAAGTGTTGCAAGGTGTACTAACCTTAGATTGTTTATGGAGGGGAAAAAGTGGAAACATTTAGATAAAACCAAAGGTACTAGAAGTGACAGAGAACTGGACTCCATCTTCAAATGCGGGAAAAGTTTACAAAATAAAAAAATGGGGAAATTAAGTCAGAAAGTTGAGAATATTAATATGTTGTAGAAAGATGAAAACAGAATAACAAAGTTAGAGAAAATTGTAAAGAAGAATTAGAGGTATTATTGTAAGTTAAACATCCACATGAGACACCTAAAATTCTCATAAATGTATGAGCTAAGAAGCAGAGAGAACTGTAGTTCAGTAACAACTCTATACCATGAGAAATTATAATGGATTTTCTGGATCCCTCACTCTACTAGACATCAATGTGTGAAAGGAGATAGATGGGATATTACAGTTTCATCATAATCCATGAGCTATCTCCAGAGATGATGCTATCGTGAGAGTAGAAATAGTGCCTACCCTTTCCCCTCTGAAACTCTAATATTCCAAACCATTGTTTGGGGGTGGGGTGGGGAGGAGGATTTTATATATACATGCCAGTTTCATGATTAAGCAAGCTAGCAATGTTCTGATCCATAGTTATCTGCCAGGTAAATCACTTGAAAGACTTAATATCTGAATTTTGAAGAATTAAAAAACATAATAAAGCTGTGTGTTGGCCAGAATGAAAGGTTAGCAGGAAAAGCTTCAACCATGTTTTTCTCTGATAGAGATACATGGAAGTAGTACTGTGCATAACCATGGCAGACAAGTTAGATGGGCTCTGTTAGGCTAGAAGCCATATTCCACCATCCTCATGTTTCCATGTAGGTCTTCCTTTCCAAATCCCACCCCCCTAACAAAAGGCAGCATTGGAAATAACAATGCAGGCTGAGGAGATGGTAAAAAACTAAGATGCTATGGACCTTACCATCTAGGTAGCAAGTACCACTGTATTGAGGAAATGGCCCATTTACTTTCTCTTTGTCCTTCATGTATATAGTGAGGCATAGTTCAAAACTCTAGGGGAATATGTTTGGAGGTTATATTCTTAATGTTTAACCTTCCTCAAGACTGCCCCCAAGGTCTAAATTTAGAGGTAAAAAAGGCTGATCAAGATCCCACCTTAGCTTCAGGCCCAAAGCACATCTTCCAGTAGACTCTATCAGAAACCCTGTGCTTTCTGAAATGACGGAAAGAATAATATCCTTTATTTCATGAAGTTCTTTCAGCCTTTAATCCATTCTTCATGACCTAATAGGGCCAAAAAGTGGTTAAATACCCATCCAGGACTGAGAGTTCCACTTCCAATTCCCAACATGAATAAAAGAAGAAAAGTTAGAGACACAGGCAGCTGTAAGAAAGGGGGTTCAGTGAAAAATTAGGGGACTGAATGATAGCGAGTGACTAGTTCAATGTTTCTGTAGTCAGGGAAACCTGGCTGCTTAAAAAACATGGATACAGCCAGGCAGTGACCGGGCTAGAGGCAGGGAGAGCAACTTTGAGAGCTAGAACACTAAGGTGAGGAGGAGGACAGGGACATGAGAAGGATGACACAACTTCCCCCAAATCATCTCTCATCTCCATCCTACCCTTCCTCAAATTGGACATAAAACAAATAGAGGAGAAAATGTTAAGGACTTTTTTCCATACTTTCTTCCTTGTACTGTGTTTTTTACAGGTATGTTTTATGTTTCATATTGAATCTAAGGGTATAATTCTTTTCTATATAAATCACAAATGCTTGCACGGAGCCTGACATTAAGTAGCTTCCCTTGTAAGAACCAATTAATTATTAACAAATTATTGCAAATGAAATAATGCTGAGGTGAGAGTGAATGGTGTAAGAAAAGTCAATGTACCTATAGGTATTAAAGCAAAGCTACAAGGGCACAGACATTCAGCTGAGGGCAAGAGGGGACTCTAGGGACTAAGATAACAGCATCCTAAACCTGCCACCAAGGCACATGACAACATGTAGACAGGTGGAGGGTTCATTAAGGAAAAAGTGGTCCTTCCACAGAGATGGATGAAGGTCACAGGCAAAGATCTGGCAGGACTGCTGAATGAAGGTAGAGCCTGGCTCTGAGTTAAGGGCTTGGGAGTCAGGGAAGAAAGCAACCCCAGACCAGATGGGAACATGGCTCTGGATGCTAAAGTCGGAGGAGGAGAGGCAAGGGGCACAGGAAGTCAACACACGCTTCTCCCTCCATACTTTCCTCCTCTTCCTTATCAATCTCACTTAAGCATTTTTCTCCTGCTCTGAACTTTTATTTTCAGACTCTTAATTTTCTGAAAATTAGAATTTTCCTACATCTCTTTAGTGGCTTTTGTTCTCTGGGTCCCAATCTGAATTCTATTTATATTTTACTCTATCTAAATAAAAGGAAAGGAAACAAAGAAGGATAGACCTAGAAAAAGTACAAGTATAAATTACAATAAATCATGATCTTGCTAAACTTAAGACTCAAAACATATTTTCACTTTTGTATTAGCTTATTCTTTGTTATTGTTTTATCTGATTTTTAAAATTTTATTGATTTCATTTTCATTTTATTTTATTCATATTTATTTTCATTTTATTTTCATCATAGTAAGTGTACTCTTTAATCTCCATCCTCTATATTCTCCCATCCCTCCGCTCACCTTCCCTCTAGTTACCATCAGTTTGTTTTTTATAGTTAAGGGTGTTTCTTGGTTTTTCTCTTTTTTCCTTTGCTTGTATGTTTTGTTTCCTAAATGACACATATGAGTGAGATTATATGGTATTTGTCTTTCTCTGACCTATTTTGCTTAGCACTATACTTTCTAGCTCCATCTATGTTGCTGCAAATGACAAGATTTCATTCTTTTTAATGGAGTTTTATTCCATTTATTCCATATATACACATCTTCTTTATCTGTTCATCTATCAGTGGACACTTGGGTGGCTTCGATGGTTTGGCTATTGTAAATAATGCTACTATGAACATAGGGCTGCATGTATCCTTTTGTATTAATGTTTTTGTATTCGGGGGTAAATACCCACTAGTGGGATCATAAGGTAGTCCTATTTTTAAGTTTTTGAGCAATTGCCATACTGTTTTCCATAATGGCTGCACCGATTTGTATTTCCACGAACAGTGCAAGACACACATCCTTGCCAACACTTGTTTCTTGTGTTTTTGATATTAGTCATTTTGACAGGTACAAGATGCTATCTCATTGTAGTACTGATTTGCATTTTCTGATGATTAATGATGTTGAGCAACTTTTCATGTGTCTGTCAGCCATCTGTATGTCTTCATTAGAGAAAGGTCTATTTATGTCTTGCCCTTTTATTCTGCCATTTTTTTAATTGGATTGTTTTGGGGGTATTGAATTGTATCAGCTCTTTATGTATTTTGGATACTTTTTTTTATCAGATATGTTATTTATAAGTATCTTCTCCCATTCAGTAGGTTGCCTTTTAGTTTTGTTGATCATTTCCTTCATTGTGCAGAAGCTTTTTAATTTTGATGTAGTCCAAATAATTTTTTACTTTTATTTCTCTTGTTTCAAGAGACCTATTGAGAAATATGTTGCTATGGCTGATGTCAGAGATATTACTGCCTGTGTGCTTCAAGGATTTTTATGGTTTCAGGTCTCACATTTAGGTCTTTAATCTGTTTTGAATTTATTTTAGGGTATGGTAGAAGAAAGTGGTCAAGTTTCATTTTTTTGAATATTGCTATTCAGTTTCCCAACACCATTTGTTGAGAACTAATTGACTACATAACTGTGGGTTTATTTCTCAGTTTTCTTTTCTTTTCCATTCTTTGATCTGTGTGTCTATTTTTATGCCATTACTATACTGTTCACAGTACTACCACTTTGTAGTATAACTTGAAATCTGGAATTGTGACACCTCCAGTTTAGTCTGTTTTTTTCAAGGTTGCTTTGGCTGTTTGGGGTCTTCTGTGATTCCACACAAATTTTAGAATTATTTATTCTAGTTCTGTGAAAAATACTGTTGGTATCAAAACTTTTCAACAATCAAAATTTCAACTTAGGACTTTCACATAGCTAAAGATAATGACATCCATCTAGCTATCTATTTTCTCGGTATTTCCTTTAAAAATACAAAAAAAGGGAAAAAATATATATTAAAGGCCACACACAGCTTAAGGACAGACAACACTGATGTGTCAGAGTGACAGAAAAAAGAAAAATCACTAAAGCTAGTCTGCGATTTCTAATGTCCCTGTCCCATTATTGCCTTACTCTGAGCCTAATAGCAAGCATGGGCAGGTTGACAAAAACTGCTGGAAATGCAGAAGAAGGAAGCTAGGAAGGGGACCTCTAGGCAATCTAAAATCACCTCCAGAAGAATAAGGACATCATAGTCTCATATAAACAGATGGTAAAGTTAGAAGACATAATGGTAGAGAAAACTGCTCACAGTAGGAACACAGATTATGTGCTTAGTAAATATACAAACTCTATGTAAGGGTAATTGTTAAGCACCTACTAAATACACACCAAAAAAGTGGAACAAATTGAAGGAAATTAATTTGTTACTAGAAATGATGACATTTAAAATATTTGTTTTCCCTAATTTATATATTTCATACCACCCCCCAAAATATATCAATAGGCATCTTACAGATACAAACATAAATATCAATGTGTGTGTGTACATTATTGTTCACATACATTTTACATAAGGTGCTGAAATGAACTAAAAACAATGACACTTCAAGAACAATGAGTAAATCTATAACCAAGATCTTGGTTTCTAAATACCATTTTCCAATAAAAACAATCAGGAATCCTTTGGAAAATGGTTGATTCCAGATCTGAGGCTGAGAAAATACAAAATCAGCCTGAATTAGCATGCAGTGCCAGAAAAAAAGGAAGTGCTCAAAAATTGATGAGCCACATTGATAGGAAGTAAGAGTCAACATGGAGAGGTTTTTAATGGCAAGATCTGGGCAATTACAATAAAGTGATGAAATATTGGATTGGAATATAATAAATGTGCACATATCAATACTGATATATCATTGAAACAGATAAATAATGGGGAGAAAATGCAGTGGTCCCTTACAAAGGGGGGGTCTGATCAATAAATGTAGAAACAATGAGAAATAGAAAATCACCATTAGGCCAACACTACAGTAATAAATGTTGCAGGTAGGAACTATTAATTGATGTTAAAATTAGTGGGCAAAAATGTGATGAGAAACAACCAATTTGCATAGTCTGAAAGAAAGCCCCCCAACTTATATCATACTTATAATAGTTATCATAGGTTATCATATTTATACAGAAAAGAAACAGTAACTTTACCGTGAAGAAACGTGGCAGACATCTCCTTAACCAAGTGAGGGAAGCTGACATTATAGTAATAGGATCACTCAACATTATATAGCCCCTAAAATTCTTTAAGAGAAAACCACAACATCACTTCCATGGTATTTTCACCAAAGATATTTAAAATGTCTTTGCCTAAAACATTAGGCAACACAATTGGAGTGTATTCTCTAAAATAATTTACCAGTACTCCTCAAATATATCAAGGCCATGAAAAGCAAAGTCCTGAAGAACTATCCCAGGAGACCTTATAAATAACATAATATGAAATTTAAGATTGGTTCTTGGACAAATTCAGGACATAAACTTATGAGATTTCAATGGAGGTTAATTAGTACTGCCTTAATACACCTGCTATCAGTATTCCCTCAGTGTTGCTGGTTTCCATAACTGCATGATGTTAAAGATGTTAAGACGTTAAAATAGGGGAAGATGAGCTATAGTTCTGTTAGAACTCTATAGAATTTATTCAACTTCCCAGAAATCTGTTCAAAACAAAGTGCTTTGTTTTGTTTTGTTTTTACAGGAAAAAATACAAGCTAACATGAAATTTTGTCCATCAAGTTTGCAATTAGCCACTTTGGAAAACAGTGTGGAGGTTCCTCAAAAAATTAAAAATAGATGGGGCACTTGGGTGGCTCAGTGGGTTAAAGCTTCTGCCTTTGGATCAGGTCATATCAGGGTCCTGGGATTGAGTCCCTCATCTGGCTCTCTGCTCAGCAGGAAAGCCTGCTTCCTCCTCTCTGCCTGCCTCTCTGCCTACTTGTGATCTCTCTCTGTCAAATAAATAAATAAAATATTTTAAAAAATTAAAAATAAAGCTACCCTATGACCCAGCAATTGCACTACTGGGTATTTACCCCAAGGATACAGATGTAGTGTAAATAAGGGCCATATGCAACCCAATATTCATAGCAGCAGTGTCCACAATAACCAAATTGTGGAAGGGGCTGAGATGCCCTTCAACAGATGAATAGATAAAGAAGATGTGGTCTATATACACGACGGAATATTACTCAGCCATCAGAAAGGATGAATACCCAACTTTTTCACCAACATGGATGGGACTGGAGGAGATTATGCTAAGTGAAATAAGTCAAGCAGAGAAAGTCAATTATCATATGGTTTCACTTATTTGTGGAACATAAGGAATAGCATGGAGGACATTAGGAGAAAGAAGAGAAAAATGAAAGGGAGGAAATCAGAGTGGGAGACAAGCCATGAGAGACTATGGACTCCAGGAAGCAAACAGAGGGGTTTAGAAGTGGGGGTAGGGGGATGTGTGAGCCTGATGATGGATATTAAGAAGGGCATGGATTGCATGGAGCAGTGGGTGTTATATACAAACAAAAAATCATGGAACACTATTTCAAAAACTAATCACGTACTGTATGGTGACTAACACAATAAAAATAATATAAAATATTGCCAAAAGAGGTCAAAAGTATTGATCTTCTAACAAATATTTTTGAGTATCTACTATTTGCCAGGCATCATCAGATGACAGGAATACAGTAGCGAGAAAGAGAGTAAAGGTCCAAGTCCACTTTTATGACACATATTCTTATGGGGATCAGGAAGAGGAAAACAAATGAACATACAAATAAGGAAATATGAGATAGAAACAAAAAGAACAAAAAATCGCAATGCAGGCAAGGGTGAAAGCCAATGCAATGTCTCTGAGAATGTTTGGTGACCAACCAAGTATCTGTCTTTGCTTACTTTACCATTTTCCCAAAGGAAAAATAAGTGCATACCAGCCCCAAGGTAACTTATCTTCTTACCAGGTAAGTATTCCAGAATTTAGTAGCTTTATAAATCTTTGGGTGCCTGGGTGGCTCAGTGGGTTAAAGCCTCTGCCTTCAGCTCAGGTCATGATCTCAGGGTCCTGGGATCCAGCCCCGCATCAGGCTCCCTGCTCAGTAGGGAGCCTGCTTCCTCCTTTCTCTCTGCCTGCCTCTCTGCCTACTTGTAATCTCTCTCTGTGTGTCAAATAAATAAAATCTTAAAAAAAAAAATCTTAGTCAAGCAATCCCCTGTCAGCAGTTACCATGTCAACCCTAACTACAAAATCCTGGATTAACCCCACAGCACCTTGTGAGATCAGGATTGGGCTAACATGACACTATCAAATGTTCGCAGCCCAAGTGATTCTGGAAAATATACTGAAATCTTATCTAAAAATGCAGCACCTTAGTACTTCTATGCAACTGAGGTAGCCTGATTTTCTACATGATGAGACAAGGCAGCCTTTCTAAACAGTATAAAATAGAGAGTATCTGCCCTCTGCAACTAGAATGAGAAAAGTATACAATCCAGGAATTATGTGGTCTTTTATTATAAAAACTTCATGTATTGATAAGCCAAAACTGCAAGCAAAAAGCAAATATACTCTAGAAATTTAACTTAATCTATATGTTCCTAGGCCACATTTAATTTAATAGTACAAATGAAGTGATATTAACTACAAGGGAGGCTGTTCAAGATGGCAACATAGGAAGATCCTCATCTCTCCTTCCAGACACAAATCTACTGCTACATATGGAGCAATTCCCCCAAGAATGACCTGGAAACTAGATGCAGAGTTCCTCTACAATAAAGGATAAGTAATTTACATAAAGATAGGTAAGAAAGGCAGAGATCTAGTCTCATCAGAAATAGCTCTGTCACAGCAACCCACAATCAGAAAGCATCTCACGAATATGGAACTTCCTTCTGAGGAGCAAGGGGTTCATAACCCACATCAGGTATCCCAACCCTTGGAACCTGCACAGGAGACACAACTCCCAGAATGACTGGCTTTGAAATTCAGCAGACCCAAAGGGCTATAGGTAACTGAGACCCCGCTCTTAAAAGGACCACACACAGACTCACACTAGGACACAGTGCAAAAGTAGCAGTTTGAAAATGGTCAAGACCATATGTTAGGAAGATTGATCAGCTAATCTTAAAGGATCTGCTGGAGGAGCAAAGAACTGCTGGGACTCTCTCCAGGGACAGAATAAGTGGTGGGCATTATTTCTATGCTCTTCCACTATCTTGCTACTGACAGTGGGTACATCCCATGCCTGTACTCTTCTGCGACCCCACTCAAACCAGCAAGCATGTACAGGCCACACAGGTTGCACCCCTTGAGAACCTGTTTCTGATGGTCAGTGGGGTTTGCATTTCCAGGACCCACAGGATTGAAACAGTCAGAGATATAGTTCTTGGAGAATAACCCCCACCCCCCAGATATGGCACAGACAGCCAATTGAACATATCCATGTCTACCTGTGAATAAGACCTATTTACTTGTCCTAGAGCTTCAGCCTGAGAGGCAGACTTCAGGTTGACTACACATCTAGAGGCTACAAAGTTGCTGCAAGTGAACATGGCTGTCACTTTTGCACTCTTAGCTTCACAACATCTTTCTTATATCTCCCAAAACAGATGTCATACCGTTTTCTGGATCCCTAATTTTTCCAACTATTGCCAAGTTAACATCTCCTGATTACCTGGCCTGGAGGACAGTAGGATTTACAATTGCAGCCCTACAACTGTATATATTTGTATATATTAAAGGCTACTGCCTGAGAGTCTGGCTTCCCCTCAGTCTGAAAGTAGGTGCTGAATGAGACCCTTCCCTTTGAAACTCTGATACTTCAATAACCAGAACCTATTAAGAAATAAATCAGGCTGCTTAGACAATCATAAAGTTTCAAGAGATACACACCAACTAGGGCAAGGTTCACTTTAAGATTTGTCTCCTACCTAAGGCCACTCCTTTAATACTAGAGAGGAAAGTGGTGCCTGGGTGGCTCAGTTGGTTAAGTGTCTGCCTTTTGCTCAGGCCATGATCCCAGGATCCTGGGATCAAGCCCCAAATTGCACTCCCTGCTCAGTGGGGAGTCTGCTTCTCCCTCTGCCTCTGCCTCTCCCCATCCCTAACTCCCTGGCTTGTGCTCTCTCACTTCATCACTCTCTCTCTCTCCTCCAAATAAATAAAATATTTAAAAAAAATACTTGAAAGGGAAGTGTTTCACCTAATACATAGAAACAGATAGTCCAGCAAAATGAGGCAAAATGAGGCAACAGCAAAATGAGGCAATTCTTTCCAAATGAAAGAATAAGATAAAACCCCAGGAAATTTGTAATAAAACAAAGGTAAGTAATCTACCCAATAAGGAGTTCAAAGTAATGGTCATAAAAATGTTCACTAAACACTGGGTAAAAATGGAAGAACACAGTGAAAACTTCAACAAAGAGATTAAGAACAAAGGAAGTATCAAATAGAAGTCACACACAATAAATGACGATGAACACAATAAACCAAAAAATGAATGTTGTACATATTTATGTACACAAAACAGAAGCACATAAATACATAAAGCAAATACTGATAGACCTCCAGGGAGAAATTGATAGTAGTACACTAATAGAAGACTTTAACACTCTACTTGAACACACTAAAGGTGTTCAAGCAGACTGAATGAAGCAGAAGAAAGGATCTGTGATCTGGAAGACAGGTCAGTGGAACTCACCCAACCAGAGCAGCAAAAAGAAAAGAAAAGAAAACAACAACAACAAAAAACTTTCCAAGATAGCTTAATGCACCTATGTATTAATAATAAATACAACAAAAGTCACATTATAGGGATCCCAGAAGAGGAAGAGAAGAGGCAGAAATCTTTCTTGAAGAAATTATTGCTGAAAACTTCCCTATCCTGGGAAGGAAATAGATATCCAGATACAGGTAACTCAGAGCTCCAAATAAGATGACCCCAAAGAGAACCACATTAAGGAACATTATAATTAAAGTACGAAAAGTTAAAGAAACAATCTCAAATGCAAGAGAAAAACAACTTGTGGCATACAAGAGAAAGCCATAAGGCTTTTAGCAGATTTCTCAGCAGAAATTTTGCAAGTCAAAAGGGAGGAACATGATAGAGTCAAAGTGCTACAAGGAAATAACTTCTAACCAAGAATATTCTACCCATCAAGTTTATCATCCAAAATTGGAGACTTTACCAAACAAAAAAAGCTAAAGGCGCACATTGCTACTAAAAGAAAAGTCACTAATTAGTAATAAGAAAACATATGTAAGTAAAAAAAACAACTTCACTGGTAAAAACCTATAGCAAATATACAAAAGATAATGAGAATGGAGTTTAAGCATAACAATAAAGTAAATCACAAGGGAAGAGAGCAAGAAAACCAGAGGACTACAAAACAACCAGGAAACAACATGACAATAAGTACCTAAGTTATCAATAATTACTTTAAGTGTACATGGACTAAATTTTCCAAAAGGCAGACTAGCTGAACGGATTAGAAAACAGCAAAACAACAACAACACAAGACCCATATATATGTTATATATAAGAGCATCTATAAAGATAGACACAGACAAGAAGTAAACGGTTAGAAAAGAGGTTTTGTGCAAATGGAAATTAAAAGCTGGGGAAGCTACAATTATAATCAAGCAAAATAGACTTTAAAGGCTCTACTAAAAGACAAAGACAGGTATTACATAATGATAAAAGGGTTGATCCAACAAGAAGATAGAACATTTGTAAATATTTATGTACACAAAACAGAAGCACATAAATTCATAAAGCAAATATTGATAGAACTCCAGGGAGAAATTGACAGTAGTACACTAACAGAAGACTTTAACACTCTACTTACATTAATGGATAGATTATCCAGACAGAAAATAAGGATTTTTTTTTATCATTCTTAACACATTAGACAAGATGGACTTAATAGATATATACAGAACATTCCATCTAAAAGTAGAATACACATGCTTCTCAAGTGCATATGGAACATTTCTCCAGAATAAATTATATTAGGTCACAAATCTCAAATTTATTGATTGAAGCCATTTCATGCATCTTTTCTAATCACAATGCATGAAACCAGCCATCAGTTTTAACAACAAGCCCAGAAAATACACAGATATGTTTGAATGGAACAACATACTAGAGAACAATGGATCAATGAAGAAATCAAAGAAGAAATCAGAAAATACCTTGAAACAAGTTAAAAATGGAAATCCAACAATTCACAATCTATGGCATGCAAAAAGAGCAGATCAAAGTGGGAAGCTCCTATCAACACAAGCCTACCTCAAGATACAAGGAAAATCTCTAACAATGTAACCTTTTGCCTAGATGCACTAGAGAAAAAAAACAAAATCTGAAGTTAGAAGGAAGGAAATAGATGAGAGCAGAAATATATGAAATGAAGACTAAAAAGCCAATAGAAAAGATGAAATTAAGAGTTGATTCTTTGAAAAGATAAAATTGACAAACATTAGCTCGACTAAGAAAAAATGAGAGGGCTCAAATAAATAAAATCAGAAAACAAAGTTAAAACTGATACCACAAGTACTAAGGATAAGAGACCACAATGAACAGTTATATACTAACAACTCAGACAACCTATAAGAAATGGACAAATTCCTAGAAACAAGACTGAATCATGAAGAAATAAAAAAAACTTGATAGACTAACTACTCGCTAAGAGATTCAATCAGTAATCAAAAACCTTCCAACAAACCCGAGTCCAGGACCAGACGACTTCACTACTAAATTCTACTAAATTTTCAAACATTTAATGCATATCCTTCTCAAAATTCCAAAAAATTGAATAGGAAACAATGGTTCCAAATTTTATGAAGTTAGTATCATAAGACCAAAATGAAAGCACATCACAAAAAAGAAAATTATAGGTCACTATCCCCAATGAACATAGGTATAAAAATCCTCGGCAATATAATAATAAAGCCACCTAACAATACATTAAAAGGATCATACCCCAATCAAATGGGTTTATTCCAGGGATTCAAAGATGGTTTAATATCCACAAAATCAATGTGAGATATGACATTCACAAAATAAGGATAAAAATCTTATCTCAGTAAATGCAGAAAAATAATGACAAAATTAAACAACCTTTTATGATAAAAACTCTCAGTATGTTGATATAGAGGGAACATACCTCAACATAATAAAGCCCATCTATGAAAATCCCACAGCTAATATCATACTGAAATGTGAAAAGCTATGATCAGGAACAAGACAAAGATAACCAATTCACCACATTTATTCAAGATACTATTCAAAATCCTAGCCACAGCAATTAGGTAAGAAAAAGATACAAAATAAGATGAAAACAGATGAGGCAAACCATAAGAAATGCTTAACTCTAGGAAGCAAACTGAGGGTTGCTGGAGGGGGAAGGGTAGGGGTGAAGGGATAATTAGGTGATGGGGGCATTAAGAAGAGCCCTTGATATAATGAGCACTGGGTGTTATAAGCAACTGATAAATCACTAAATTCTACCTCTGAAACTAATAATGCAGTATATGGTACCTAAATTGAATTTAAATAAAAAATTTTTAAAAAGGAGAAATGAAAAAAAAAATGCACCCAAATAGAAAAGAAAGTAATACTGTCAATATTTACAACATGACTTTATAGATAGAAAACTCTAAAGACTCCACCACAAGACTAAGAATTCAGTAAAGTTGCACAGTACAAAATCAATATACAGTAATTGGTTGCATTTTTATTTACAAAGAATGAACTATCAGAAAGAAATTAGGAAAATAATCTCATTAACAGTAACATCAATAGAATGATAAACATAATCTAACACTGTTGAAAGAAATTGAAAAAGCCACAAATATTTGGAAAGATATTCCATGTTCATGGATTGGTAGAATTTTAGTTATTTACATTTCCATATAACCCAAAGAAATCTACAGATTCAAATCAATCCCTATCAAAAATTTCATGGCATTTTTCATAAAAATAGAAAAAAATAATTCCTAAAATTTGTGTGGAACAAAATATCCTAAAGTATACCCCTGTGTTCATTACATCATTATTTAAAATAGCCAAAATATGGAGGGTGGAGGGGCAAGATGGCAGAGAAGTGGGAATCCTTGTTTCAAGGGGTCCCCTTAAGTGAACTAAGTATCTACGAGAACACTTTGAACACCCATGAAATCAGCCTGAGAAGTAAGATTATACACTTCTTGATCTCTATGGGGGCAGAAGATCATCACCAGTGAGGTAAGGCAAGGTGGGAGTGCTCAGACCAATATCAGAGGATACACAGAGGGGGAGGGAGCCAGCAGAAGCTACACGCTGGAAAGTGCCCTGTGCTTGGGGACCAGCATTAACTTGGAGTCTGGTAAAAAGCACTCAAAAAGAGCAAAAGGTTTTAAGGGGCAAATGGTCGAATCTGGCAGCCACGGGCACGGTCCTAAGCCGGTCCTAGGATGGTCAAAGCCGGTGACCACCCACGCCTGAGAAAGCCAGGCAGGGGCCGCAGTCAGTGGTCGCTGGGCCCACAGCTCTCCGCCACCTGGGCTGAGTGCACCCCTGTCGGCTCTTGAGAGAACTTGTTGTGGGGGTNTCGGCTCTTGAGAGAACTTGTGGGGGCCACAGGCGGTCTCTGAATCTGCAGCCATCTGAGACTTGCACCACTGCCCATTGCCAGGTTGTGAGCAGGGACTCCAGACAGCGGTCCCTACACCAGTCCCGACAGCCACCAACACTAGGCTCCCAGGAACCAAGATCCTTTGCAGTCTGGGTGGCACAGGGGGGCAGAGACAAGCAGGGGCCTCAGGCAATCACTGAGACAGTGGCTGGGAGTGTGCAACTACTGTGGAAGGTTGCAGTGCTCAGCAAAGACTGCAGAGGAGGAGTCTGTGTGTTCTGGAGCATCCAGGAGAGAGCAAACAGGCTTCTCTCTGAGGCAAAGGACTGGGGGCAGAGTTTTTTGGTTTTTGTTGTTTTTTTGTTTTTTTCCACTAGCCCTCTGGAAAGCCTTGAAGAGCTGCCCAAGAACAAAAACCTCCAGAGAACAAAACCCTGAAAAACCTATTTCCTTATAGCCCAGCCCCTTGATAGGGGGCAGTGCTACTCAGCCCAAGCAAGACTGATTAAAAAAACAACTCAGCAGTCCCCTCCCCCAGAAGACAAGTCAAAAGAACAAGAGCACAATAACCACAGGGTCCCCATAAAACTGTAAATCCCCAACATCAGGGGAAAACAATATATTAAGCTCCCAGTATAGCCTCTATATTTCATAGATACAACTTTTTAAATTCGTTCTTATGGTTCTTCTTTTATTTTTTAATCTACTTGCCATTACAACTAGATATTTAATACAACAAATTTCATAATAACTTTTCAACTTGAACTTTTTTTATACAGATAACTGGGTTTCCTTTTGTTTTTCTTGTTTTTAATATATATGTAGGTATAGGCTTCAAGGTAATCCTTTTTCCCTATTCAATACTACCCCTATATATAACCTAGTTTTAATTTCCCTGTATCTCTGGAAAGTTGAGTCCTTTAACAAAGAAAACAAGATACACCCAGGAAGTACTGAAAAAAACCTTCCTCACCCACATCAAGGGGTTATAACCACCTTCCTATCTTATTTTTCTGTCAGTGTATCTTTGTATTTGTTTTTGTTTCTGTACCATATAAATCTTATTCTTGGGGTTCATTTTGGCAGGGTATTTCTTTTTTCTTTCTTGTCTCTTACATTTGTCAGTCTTTCTGTCTGTTCGCTTTTTGGTTTATGTACCTTATATATCTTACTATTAGGAATCATTTTGGCTGGGTTTTTCCTTTTTTCCTCCCTTTACTCTTTTTGTCTTTTCTCTTTCTTTTTGGTGGTGACTTCTGATTGCTCTGAAACGTTCCAAGGGGCACCTTGACTGGATTATGATTAATATATTCAGCTATTCATCCCCTCAACCACCTCCCACCAAAATGACTAGGAGGAGGAACACCGAGCAGAGGAAAATTTCAGAGACTGTGACCTCTGCTAAAGAACTATTGGATATGGACATAAACAATATGTTGGAAATGGAATTCAGGGTGAAAATTGTGCAGGCAATGGACAAAAAAAGCATTTGACAAAATATAGCATCTGTTCCTGATTAGAACTCTTCAAAGTATAGCGATAGAGGGAGCATTCCTCAACTTCATAAAATCTATCTATGAAAAACCCACAGCAAATATTCTCAATGGGAAAAACTGATGGCCTTCCCACTGAGATCAGGAATACAAGGATGCCCACTCTCACCACTGTTGTTCAACATAGTACTAGAAGTCCTAGCAACAGCAATCAGACAACAAAAAGAAATAAAAGGTATTCAAACTGGCAAAGAACAAGTCAAACTCTCTCTCTTCGCAGATGACATGATACTTTATATGGAAAACCCAAAAGACTCCACCCCAAACCACTAGAACTCATACAGCAATTCAGTAATGTGGCAGGATACAAAATCAATCCACAGAAATCAGTTGCTTTCTTATACACTAGCGATGAAAATATAGAAAGGGAAATTAGAAAATCAATTCTATTTACTATAGCACCAAGAACCATAAGATACTTTGGAATGAACCTAACCAAAGAGGTAAAGGATCTGTACTTGATGAACTACAGAACACTCATGAAAGAAATTGAAGAAGATACAAAAAGATGGAAAAGCATTCCATGCTCATGGATCAGAAGAATAAACATGTTTATATGTCTATACTGCCCAGAGCAATCTATACTTTCAATGCCATCCCGATCAAAATTCCACCGGCGTTTTTCAAAGTGCTGGAACAACCCTAAATTTGTATGGAACCAGAAGAGACTCCAAATCGCTAAGGAAATGTTGAAAAAGGAAAACAAAGCTGGGGGCATCATGTTGCCTGATTTCAAGCTTTACTTCAAAGCTGTCATCAACCAGACAGCAGGGTACTGGCTGACACAACAGACACATAGACCAATGGAACTGAGTGGAGAGTCCAGATATGGACCCGCAACTCTATGGTCAAATAATCTTTGACAAAGCAGGAAAAAATATCCATTGGAAAAAGATAGTCTCTTCAGTAAATTCTGCTGGGAAAATTGGACAGCTATGTACAGAAGGACGAAACTGTTTATGGTGTGAGAGAATAATCAAAAGATGAACTCGAAATGGATGAAAGACCTCAACGTGAGGCAGGAATCTATCAAAATCCTAGAGGAGAACATAGGCAGTAACCTCTTTGACAATAGCCACAGCAACTTCTTTCAAGACACATCTCCAAAGGCAAAGGAAATAAAAGCAAAAATGAACTTTTGGAACTCCATCAAGATAAAAGGCTTCTGCACAGCAAAAGAAACAGTCAACAAAATAAATAGGCAACCTACAGAATGGGAGAAGATATTCGCAAATGACACTGCAGACAAAGGGCTGATGTCCAAGATCTATAAAAAACTTCTCATGTTCAAAGCCCAAAAAACAGATAACGATTTCCAAAAATGGGCACTTCTCCAAAGAACAGACACTTCTCCAAAGAAGACATACAAATGGCCAACAGATACATGAAAAAATGTTCATCATCACTAACCATCAGGGAAACTCAAATCAAAACCACATTGAGATACCACTTTACACCAGTTATAATGGCCAAAATCAACAGGACAGGAAACAAGTGTCGGAGAGGATGTGGAGAAGGGAACCCTCTTTCACTGTTGGTGGGAATGCAATTTGGTGCAGCCACGTTGGCAAACAGTGTGGAGATTCCTCAAAAAATTAAAAATGGAGCTACCCTATGACCCTGCAATTACTCTACTGGGCATTTACCCCAAAGATATAGATGTAGTGAAAACAAGGGCCATATGTACCCCAATGTTCATAGCAGCAATATCCACAATCGCCTGTGGAATGAGCCGAGATGCCCTTGAACAGATGAATGGATAAAGAACACGTGGTCCACAATGGAATATTACTCAGCCATCAGACAGGATGACTACCCAATTTTTGTATCAACATGGATGGGTCTGGAGGAGATTATGCTGAGTGAAATAAGCAGAGAAAATAAATTATCATATGGTTTCACTTACTTGTGGAACATAAGGAATAAAGTGGAGGACCTTAGGAGAAAGAAAGGAAAAGTGAATTGGGGTGAATCGGAAGGGGGCATAAATTGGAAGGGGAGGCGAACCATGGGAGACTGTGGACTCTGAGAAACAAACTGAGGGTTACGGAGGGGGGTGGGATGGGTAAACCTGGTGATAGGTATTAAGGAGGTCACGTATTGCATGGAGCACTGGGTGTATTGTATAAACAATGAATCTTGGGTCACTGAAAAAATAAAATAAAAATTTTAAAAATAGCCAAAATATGGAAACATCTTAAAGGTCTATCCATGGATGAATGGATAAGGAAAATTAGTGCATATATACTGTGGAATATTTCTCAGTTATAAAAACTTGTGACATTTGTGACAACATAGATCAACCTTGGGGTATTAAGCTAAGTGAAGTCAGAGACAAAAACTGATACTGTGTGATTTCACTTATATGTGTGCAGAATAAAACAAAGATACATAACAAAGCCCAGACCTGTAGATACAAAGAATAGATTGCTCTTTGCCAAAGGGGAGGTAGGTTGAGGGTTGGGCAAAATGGGTGAAGGGAGTCAAGAGATACAGATTCTCAGTTATAAAATAAGTCATGATGATGTTATGTGTAACATATTGACTACAGTCAACAATATTAAATTGCATATTTGAAAGTTATTATGAGTAAATGTTTAAAGCACTCATCCTGAGTAAAAGAATTTTAACTTCATATGGTGACCTATGGTAACTAGATTTATTGTGGTAATCATTTTGCAGTAAATACTACATCATTGTGTTACATACCTCAAACTAATTTATTATTCCTCAATAAAAATTAAAAAAAAATAACCCACAAGCCCAATTTCCTACCCTTGCCCTCATTTGTTTATGAAGAGTATTTGTGATCTAAACATTTCTCCTTTGATGGCTCCTAATATTTCTGGAAGTACCTGGAGTGTCTGACATATGCAGGATGGTGTAACAACTAGTTACCCTAAGGCAACTGCCATCTCTTTTCTTTCCTGGTCTTCCACAGATGTCTTCATTCAAAAAAGTTTGTGACAGTACCTTAGGGTTCAACTATCTGAGGATCCTTATCCCCAGAGAACGCCAAAGTTTGCAAGGCTGCTCTCTGCTCCATGTTCCCAACATCATCATTCCTTAAGTTGCAAATTCTTAGAAGAAACTAGGAAAATGTTCCATGCTCTACTCTGTATCACGTTGTTTCTTGGTTGACAATCTCCCCAACCCCCACAAGCCAAGATCAATTCAAGAAAATAACTTGAAGATATAATGTACAAAACAGGCATTACACAGAATATTGTATTGAAATCAAACTTGCTAAGAGACTAGATTTTAATTATTTCAACCACTAAAAAGAAATAATTATATGAAAAGATAGTTGTTAATTATTGCTACCATGTCATTCATACAATATATAAATGAATCAAATCAAAGTATTGGGATGCCTGGGTGGCTCAGTGGGTTAAAGCCTCTGCCTTGGGCTCAGGTCATGATCTCAGGGTCCTGGGATTGAGCCCAGGGTCAGGCTCTCTGCTTAGCAGGGAGCCTGCTTCCTTCTCTCTCTCTGCCTACTTGTAATCTCTCTCTGTCAAATAAATAAAATCTTTAAAAAAAATCAAAGTATTGTACACCTCAAATTTATACAGCATTCTAAGTCAAGTATCTTTCAATTAAAGAAGAGAATAGCCTGACTCCATCAGGATTTTCTTAGAATAATCTTCCATCATGGACCAAAACAATAAAGAATAAAAAGATTACAAGGTAGAGCATTGTAGTTCCTCTGGTCTCATTCTTCCCTAAAACCTTGAGAAGCACAGTTTCCCCCTCTCTCACTCAGTTAAAAAAAAAGGGGGAAAAATCTCCTTTATATCCCTTGAGACCATATCAGGTACATTTATTCCTATGTAGCTCAGCTGGGACCACCCACTGTCTCAGCTATTAGCATTTCCAGATATTTTCCAGTTATGAGTAGCTGCAAACTATTTGTCACCACTGTTATTTTATTAAAAGTACCTTTTAAATTATAAAACATTTTACAAGTATAAGCTATTATGATTTGATCAAGTTTTTACCAAAGTTCGTAAAAACCGGTACTCCAGAGTTATTTTCCTACATTACTTTTCAATAGATAAAAACGTTCACCCCAGCAGAAAAATAAAAGTTATTTTTCATCTATGAATAATTATGTCTGATGAAACTTAGGAATGTCTCTAAAGTAGACTTGTCATAATTTTCTATCACTGGCTTAGGTATCAGCAAAGGTACACTAAAAACACTGGTGACACAGGGGGTATGTGGCTAGGTCAGTGGTAGAGCATGCAACTCTTGATCTCAGGGTCATGAGTTCAAGCCTCATGATGGGCACAGAGCTTACCTAAAATAATACAATAAAAATAAACTGGTAAGAAAATACAAGATTCCTAATACAATGGATTATATCCATGTGTCTTCTCCTACTTCACCTTAAACACACCTCTGTTATAGTAGCCCCCATATTATATGATTACACTCACTTGTATGACTAACTCCCCAGATCTGGGCTCTCTCCACTTTGTATCCCTAGAGCTAGGAAAGTTTCTAAACACATAAATACTCAATATTTATTTGATGGTAACAAAATGAAAAGGATTTTTTTTTAAGTGTTAGGGTTTGGTCTAGGCCAGAGACCTCAAATCAATAATCCATACTCTAGATCTTACCCATAACTGAAGCACAATCTACCACTTTTAGAAAAGTTTAATCTAAAAAATCCCTATTTTCGGGGCACCTGGGTGGTTAAGTGGGTTAAGCCTCTGCCTTCGGCTCGGGTCATGATCTCAGGGTCCTGGGATCAAGCCCCACAGCAGGCTCTCCACTGAATGGAGAGCCTGCTTCCCCCTCTCTCTCTGCCTATCTGCCTACTTGTGATCTATCAAATGAATAAAAAAAATTTTTTAAAAATCCCTATTTTCAGCTTTTCTTCAAGAATCATCAAAACTGGTTACACATTTCCAAGAAGGTTCAATCAGCTGCAGGTGAGTTGCCGCTGTCCCCATTAGTACAACAGTCTCTGTCTCATTTCCCACTCACTGACATAATGCACTCAACACCAAAAACACTTAATTTTATAGGCCTTTGATAAGATGATCTCTATGGTTCCTTCTACTATAGGTTTTATTAACCTTTTTCTTCTCACATTTACTGTTGGCCTCTCCCTGCACAATTGTTTGGTTTTTTTGGAAGCCCCAAAAATACTTGTTTTAATGCGACTACAGTTCTACCAGCTGAGTCCTGCCTTACAGGATGCACTGACCTCATGGGTGTAATATGGTATTTAAGATGTTATTTAAGAGAGTGAGAGAGAACAAGCAGGGGAAGATGCAGAGGAGAAGCAGGCTCCCACACTGAGCTGGGCTTGACCCTGGGACCCTGGGACCTAAGCAGAAGGCAGATGTTTAATTGACTGAGCTACTCAGGCCCCCCAATGTGGGATTTATTTCTGTACATTCTATAATCTGAATAATTTTTTAAAATAACAATTCATAGCTTCATAGACTTTATGTATAATACAATCCATTCTAATTCTTTTCCCTCCAAAACAGGGGAAAAAATCGTATCTCATATAAAGTCTTCTTAGAAATGTGTTATTTAAGCAGCTAGCTACTACTTAGGAAAAAAATGAGTAGTCTGGGTACTTACATTATAATCATGCCTATCATTTGATTTGTGAGTTTTAGTTTTCAAAGAACATTCATATCAATTATGTCATTTATTCTTTTATTGAAGTATAATTAACAGTGTTATATTAGTTTCAGGTATACAATATGATTCAAAAATTCTGTATGCTACTCAATGCTTGCCATAAGTGGAATCATCTGTCACCAAATATTTTTACAACTTTATTGACTAAATTCCCTATGCTCTTTTCATATCTGATTTATTTTATAATTGGAAGATTGTACCTCTTAATCCCTTTTATCTATTTTTCATATCCCTTTCCCTACCCCTGTACCATCTGACAACCACTTGTTTCTGTACTTAGGAGTCTAAAGGATTGTCTGTTTTTCTTTGTGTTGTTTCTTAAATTCTGCATATGAGTGAAATCATATGGCATTTGTCTTTCTGTTACTTTTTCACTTAGCATTATACCCTCTAGATCCATCCATGTAGTTTCAATATCAAGATCTCATTTTTTATTACTGATATCTATGTATGTGTGTGTTTGCATATATATTTGCACATATACGTATATGTATATATGTATATGTGTGTGTTTGCATATATTTCATATATATGCATATATATGTGCAANATCTCATTTTTTATTACTGATATCTATGTATGTGTGTGTTTGCATATATATTTGCACATATATGTATATGTATATATGTATATGTGTGTGTTTGCATATATTTCATATATATATGCATATATATGTGCAAACACACACACACACACACACACACCCTTTATGCTTTCATCCATTGATGGACAGCTGGGTTGCTTTCATATCTTGGTTATTCTAAATAATGCTGCAATGAATATAGGGGTGCAAGAATCTTTTCAAATTAGTGCTTTCTTTTTTTGGTAGGTAAATACCCAGTGGAGGAATTACTGGATTACTTGGTAGTTTGTTTTGTTTTACTTTTGAAGAACCTCCATAGTGTTTTCTGCAGTGGTTGGACCAATTTGCATTTCCACCAACAGTGTATGATGTTCCTTTTTCTATACATCCTTGTCAACATGTTGTCTTTTTTAGTCTAGCCATGCTGACAGGTGTAAGATACTATTCTCATTGTGTTTTGATTTGCACTTCCCTTATGATTAGTGAACATTCCTTATCGTTTAGTGAACATAAGGGATCCCTTATGATTAGTGAACATCTTTACATGTGTCTGCTGGCCACATGTTTGTCTTCTTTGTATAAATGTCTATTTAGGTCCCCTGCCACTTTTTAAAATCAGACTGTTCTTTGGTGTTGAGTTTTGTAAGTTGTTTATATATTTTGGATATTAATGCCTAATCAGATATACCATTTACAAATATGTTCATTCATTCAGTAGCTTGCATTTTCATTGTGCTGGTTTCCTTCACTACACAAAAGGTTTTTATTTTGGTGTACTCCCAACAGTTGATTTTTGCTTTTGCTTCCATTGCCTTATTTATTCTTTATAGCAACTATGCAGTCCCTAACTAGACAAAACAGACCTTCTATTCTCAGTTTACAGTCAGGTAATACCACAGAAAAGAAAAAGATGAATGTCCTACAGCTGGAAGAGGCCTCAGAGAATACCTAGTTTTTGAAAACAGCAATCAGAGGTTCTGAGAACCTCAAGTCTGTCCAAGGTTATATACCTAGGTAGTAGCATTATAACACATTATAATAACTCCATTATAACACAGTGTTTATATAAATTTAAAGATTCTCCTTCCCAGTAGAGGGGATTAAATTAGCAGGATATGTTTACTGGTTGGATTTTATAACTACATGAGGGGGTTGATGGATATATTCACACATTCCTATATCATGAGGAGCAGATCTAATTTTTCTCAAAAATGAAAAACTATAAAAATTCTTATTTATAAGTAGGCATGTCAACCAGGCTGTCATAGAAGATATAGCCAGACCTAATCAGAGAAAACTCATCAGCTTTGGAAAGAAAATGGAGATGATAAACTAAATATTCACACTGTTTCTAGCCTCAAAGTTCTTCAGCACAGATAGGTGAGCTCTCAGAAATAAAATACCTTCCTGCCAAGTTGATGGATTTTCATTAAGGTTTTTCTCTAATGGCATTTTTTTGAGACTTGAGGATAAATTAACAGTTAATTTTTCTTTCAATGAATTCATAAGAACAGCTCCAGATTTCAGGAAATGCACTGCTCCCCCCACCCCTGCTGCCTGCCTATATATATATATATATATATATATATATATATATATATATACACACACACACACATATACATACATACATATATATACATATATATGAATAATATATATATTTGCATATCATTCATGTATCTGTCTCAACATATTTGGGTAGTATGGACTTCAGGATATTAAAGTCACAGTTTCTCAAATTTTCATTAAGTCAGAGCGAACTACTGAGAATAAGATCCAAAATGGCTCCATTGTAAGTGGCTATATGAACTTGGAAAAGTCTGTTTTCTTATTCGTGTATTGAATTTCAAGTACCTTAGAGTGCTACTATATGCATCCAACTTTATTAACATCACCTGATTCTCATGCACTGGAAATACACTTGTATTGAGGTCAAGAGTTCCACACCAGTTCTGATTCTTAGTTCCAAGGAATCTTCTGGATTCTGTTATGTATCAACCGAGGAAAGATAGAAGGGAGGGTATATAGAGTGCTTTCTCTAGAGTTCATTACAGTATGAACTATATGAACAAGTGGGCTGGATATTCTGAGCAAAATAAAGCAGCACTATGGAGGGCAAAGAAACAGGGACATACTAGAGAACCAGCTACAGGTTCTTAGCAGCATTTACCAAGGGGCAAAAGATACCAAGAACATCTTCACCAGTTAATTCCAAGAGGTTTTTGAAGAGACTACTACAAACACTCATCCCCTCCCTGAGAATCTACAGGGGAGAAGGCATGTTCTCTCAGGGAATAACAGTTCTCAGTATCAAAGTATATTCAACAGGATAATACAGAAGAGGAAGAGTGTGAATGGGTGGAAACATGTAGGAGTAGTGGTAGAGATGAAAGAGTAAAATAAAATCTATTAGGCTGTCTCAGGGGAACCAAACTCAAACTGATTTAGTATGAAACCAATGGAGACGTAGAGACTCCTCTGGGATCTCTTTCCATGCAATGATATGCTTAAAGTCTCTTTGTTTGGGGCTGTTGTCTAATTTGGAAAATTAGGGTAGACCAGAAAAGGGAGAGGCTATTCCCTTTTTAATAGTTTGAAATATCAAGGAGAAGAGAGCTTAGGACTAGAGGCTGAGGGATTATTTAAGTCCCTGGCATTAGCTGGGTTACTGCTCTGGGACCAGATGACAAAGTAAAACAGAGCAGAGAACATATCTATCTTCATGGAGACCCCACCTGCCTCTACCTACAAAATACAATGGCTCTGAGGACACCAGGAGAATGTACTCTGGGCAAAAACGATGGCACCCTTATGTTCCAAATTGGACAATACTGAAACCCCTTCAAGTGGATTTGAGAGTAGCAGACACAAAAATGCTAAAGCAAGAACACAAGGTCTCTGATGTATTATAGCCAAGAGGCTGATTTGAAGGAAGTTATTTTAAGTCCCAAGATGATCTTGCAAGACTGATAATACTGAATGATCATATGGGTTAATAACAGTAATAGGTTTTATTTATAGTATCAGTCTTTACAAAAGTTGACCCTTTCCTCTGTTTTTACTAATAACAGTTTAACTTCTTGCAGGGTGAACCACACTGGGAGGATTCCTTTAAGGTATCAAGTCTGGTATCATGGAGAGAACAGACAAATAATTATCAATTCCCAAATTCCTCCCATATGGTCTCCTCTTGCACTGTGCCCTCCAAGTACACAGAACTGCTGTGGTTCTGAGAACACATTCTTCTCTCTTACAAGTACAATACCTTCATACCTGCAGTTGCCTCTAACACAATCCCTTTTCTCCACCCCTTCTTTTATATAGCTAATGCACAGTCTTCATTCAAACCTCACTCATGCATTACCCTGACCAGGAATTCACTAACTTCTCTAAATCCGTAGCCTGGGTGATGGAGCTTTCCTTAGGTTTCCATAAATCCAGTTATGGTTTCGTCTGTATTGAAGTGTGTGTGTGTGTGTGTGTGTGTGTGTGTGTGTTTTAACTACACCGTCTATATTGCCACCAAAGAGTTAAAGCTTTGAGGGCTGGTTCTATACCCTGCATTTCTCTTTTCAGATTTATTTTAGAATGTGAACAGGAGAGGGACAGAAAAAGAACCTCAAGCAGACTCACCCACTGAGTGGGGAGCCCCATAGGGGCTCAATCTCCTGACCCTGACCCTGAGATCACAACCTGAGCCAAAATCAAGAGTCAAATGCTTAAATGACTGAGCTACCCAGGCACCCCTGTACCCGGCATTTCTGATTTTTTAGTACCTAAAGCCTTATCTTACATACACCTGACATGTTTTAAGGAGTTTAAAAAATAAGATGAATGAGTCAATTTTATCTGCAAGTCCTCATCAGTAAACTAGGATTAATAACCTGCCTCACAATATCATTTTAACTATCAAATGAGATTCTACTTTCAAAACTTTATTGAAAGCTAAAATGCTAAAGAATGTCAGTTATTTAAAAGAAAGATAATGATTTGTCTACTTTTGGAACTTTCAATTCTCTTTGGCCCTAGTCCTTGAATTGCACCTGCTTTTTCAATCCCCAATTTGGAGTATCCCTTATGTAATTTTACTCTCCTTCTACTTTTGTTTCTTACTTAGAAAGCTCTGCTGGACAGAGCTTCATAAACAAACTGATTATTTCCATTACAAATATATGATCTCCAGCCTCAGTTGGGCCCTCAGAGATCCTCAGTACTGATCTTTCATCAATTCTTTTTCCATCCAAAATAGCAGCTGTTAAAACATTTACCATCCTCCTAGAGTCCTCTGAATGCCATCCCTCATTTTCAGTGAATAATCAAATCTCAAAATTTACCAAGTAAATAATTTGATTGTCATCCCCTCAGCATCCAGTCTTGAATCCAAGCATACATTTTCTTTTATACTTCCATCTATGTAATCTATTCCAAGCTCAACTCCTCTATTAATTTAGTAGAAATATTTTAGTTTTTGTTTCTACCCCTATGTCTATGTGTTGACCACAAGTTGACTGATACCTAAATGGCAAAAACAAAATTGGAAACTTTTGGCCAGATTTTGTTATCCAGATCAGGATGCTTTTAGCTGAAATAAAAACTAACAGTACCTTACAAAATAAAAATATTTTTTTCCACTACAGAAGTAGAAGAGGTTCAAGACTGGTTGATCTACCATTTAGATCATATTATCCAAGACCTGTATGCTTCCTATTTCTTCACTGTCATGTACAGCTTCATCTTAATTCTGGTTCTCCTAGTAGTTGTAAATCAGTAACAGGTTGAGGCTATAGCTTATTTATTCATGGAGGAAAGACAGACCAATTTCTCATGAGGCCCTCTAAAGAAAACTTTCCTTGAACCTTTAACTTAGGTTACTTGTATCTCATTAAGTTATGTGTTATTTTCTGAGCCAATCATTGACAAAAGAAATGAAAATACTTTCATGTCAATCAAGCCTTCGCCTAGAGCTGAGGACAGTTCTCCAAATCTCATTAGCAAGGGGTAGAAATGCTATCAGGGAATCAACCACAACAGCAACTATATCAGCCTAGCTACCCTCTCACACACTTAGTTATTCTGCCTGGATCTGGCCCCTTGTAGCTTGGCAAACAAGATTTCTTCCCATCTCACTAGTTTCCTGTCTTTCCCACTTTGAAGCTCATGGCCCACAAATTTGTGAAGTGTAATATAGCACTAATGTTGACAATATCCTCCAGAAAAATTATATTCTGTTCAAGTAGGTATAAAGCCTGTACTCTCTTTTCATCTACATTTTCCTGTGCTCCACATATAGTTATAAAAGTAGGTCTACCTCCTTAATCCTAGGTTCTGCTTTGTCAGCTGGGAACTCAAGTACTTTCATTCTCATAGCTGATCTCTCCCTGGGGATCCAAACTGTGCTAGACTTGAGAATAAACAACATTTTCCATTCTAAGAATGTCTCCCAAGGAGTCCTTTTTGACTTCAAACACAAAGCCCTTCTGTAGAATGTCTAACACAAATATACTTCCTTTCCAGCCACCCACTAATCTTACATGGGTGCTCAGAGTTATAGCCTAATAAAAACAACAGATAATAATGATATAGGAAAAGCTTTGGAGTTTGAGAACTTCTGGAACAAATATACATTCAAGACGTCTTTGTTGAAAGAGTATACAAATAGATCAATGTGTTTCACTTCTTTCAGCCTTAGTTTTCTCATCTGAAATTTGGGTTAATAGCTAATATCACGAGGATGTCAGTTTGGTTAAGTTACTTTACCTCATTAGCCTCAAATTCTCTCCACTGTGAAATGTTTATAGGAAATATAGCACAGGTTTTCTCTTAGTATCAAATAGGGACAAAAAGTATCTAAAAGGATGCCTGACACTGTAGGTCCTGAATAAGTGTTGCTCTCTATTCAATCTTCTTTAAACCATCTATCAGGTAAGAATGTAGCAGGAGAGAAATAACTATAAACTGAGGGCTGACTATGTGGTAGGTACAGTATCAAGCTCTTTATACTATCTCATTTAATCTCATTTAATCTCAACAAGAACGGCCAAAATTAGTATGAATGTCCTCCATTTTGCAGATGAGGAAACAGGCTCAGAATCTGAATGGTTGGGACAAGATTGCACACCCTTAAGGGACAGAGCCTAGATTTATTTCTAGGACTCTCTGGCTCTGCTGCCTGTACTCTCAGCCACCATACCATCAGCCTGACCAAGATTGCTGCAGCTGGGACAAGACATGGTTCAAATTAAATAATGGCAACCTTGAGAATTTTCTGTGTATGCATTTTAGAAGTAGAAAAAATAGCTTGTCAGTTTGTCCCCTTCAGTGGACCTTGCCTAGGGAAAAAAAAAAGTAATTTTGTATTGTGCTGCCTTTTTTCTATTATTTCAACCACCTGTCCTTCATCCACCTGACAGGATACTTTCTACTAGCATCCTCTTATCAAGTTGTGTGACCTTAAATAAGTGACGATCTCCCTAAACACTCTCTTCATTACTAACATTGTATTTTTAATAGCATTTCTCTCACATGGCTTTTCAAAGGATTACATACCATGTGTGTAACGTAAATCATCTGACCTGTAATAGATACCCAATTCATGCTGACTTAATATTTTTGACTCAAATGTTGCCTGAATTTACCAGGTCTCTTAAAATATAGTTAAGATTGTGGTAATATAAAAGTGGGAGTTTGTACTAAAATCTAATGTCCCAATATTTCTGCAATTCTTAGGCAAGGAAGAAGGGCTGATATTCTTGTTACCTCTGGTCTAAACTCTCACTGAACTAGCTTAGTTTATAGATTATCTTGCTGCCCCATGTATGCTATTCTTATTCCCAGTTACACTTTCTAGACCTCGAACTGTGTTCCTTCAATAGATTACCATTAATTATTCATATTCCCTTTTCCACACACTCACAGCCTGTGCACACATTTAGACAAGTGTCTACTGTGTGAAAAGATGGGATTTATATTGAAACAAACTCAACTTTTAAAAATCTGTATTAGCCACCTTTGTTCTTTAAAAATCTCTTGGCTTGTTTTCCAGTCAAATTTCAACCTAAGTAAGTGTTACTTCTTTGTCTTCTCTCTCTTCCCTTTCTCTATGCTCCACAACACTCGATTGATTCCAATTAATTTCTAAAAAGAAAAACTGGTCTCTCCTTTGTAGCCCTATTCTTCTGCTAACTTGTCCCCCAGCAGTAATAATTTTTGCTCTAACTGTTCAGAACATTTCTCATTCTAGTCTTTTGGATGAATCATATATTCATTCTTGGATTTAATTCTCAGACCTTCTGGGAACTTTACACCATAGTTAAAGTTTCCATGTGACTATGGGGTTAGGATTTGAGGAACCAAAAATGTCTTTAAAGTCATCCATTCACTAATTCCTTCAATAAATATTTACTGAAGCATTAACCACAAATATTGTGAACACTCCATTTAAAAGGCAGAGAATGTCAGACATGATAAAAAAAAACCCAATTATAAATGGTCTACAAGAAACCCACCTAAAACATGACATAGAAAGTTTAAAGATAAAAGGATGAAAAAATATCTCATGCAAATATTAATCATATGAAAGCTGGAGTAGCTATATCAGAAAAAGTAGACTTTAAGAAATATGATGGATAAAGTAGGACATTTCATCAAAAAGTCCTAATAATCCTAAAACATCATGCACTCACTAAGGAATTTCCAAATAAATGAATCAAGACTGACAACTTCAAGGATAAAGGGACCATCTATGATTAGAGTTGCAGATTCAACAAACCTTAGTAATCAATAGAACAACTAGACAGAGAGCACAGAAGAATAAAATATGAATATTATGAAAGAAATATGAATATTATGAACCATGACCTAAATCATGATTACTGGACACTCTACCAAAAAATGGAATATACAAAAACAAAGAATATAAAATATTCTGGAACATGAAACAAGTTTCATGTAAGTTTCATGAAAATAATTTAAAGGGATTAAAATTATGTGCAACATATTCCGTTTACAATAGCACTGAATTAGAAATTATTATAATGATATCTGGAAAATTAAAAAATATTTAAAAATTAACTTTTAAATAACCTGCAAGTTAGGGAATAATTTTAAAAAGAAACAAAATAGTTTGAACTGAATAAAAATAAAAATATAACATTTCAAATTTATGGGAGACAGCTAAAGCAGAATTTATAAGGAAATTATGGCTTTAAATACTTACATTAGGAAAGGTCAAAATTCTAAACCACAAGCTCCCATCTTTTTTTTTTAAGATTTTATTTATTTATTTGACACAGAGAGATCAGATCACAAGTAGGCTGAGAGGCAGGCAGAGAGAGAGAGAGGAGGAAGCAGGCTCCCTGCTGAGCAGAGAGCCTGATTGGGGCCTCCATCCCAGGACCCTGAGATCATGACCTGAGCAAAGGCTTTAACCCACTGAGCCACCGAGGCACCCCAATCTTTTTCTTTTTAATTAACATATATTATTTGCTTCAGGGGTACAAGTTTGTGAATCATCAGTCTTACACAGTTCACAGCACTCACCATAGCACATACCCTCCCCAATGTCCATAATCCAGCCACTCTATCCCTCAGAAACCTCAGACCCCCACCCCCCAGCAACCCTCAACTTGTTTCCTGAGATTAAGAGTCTCTTATGGTTTGGCTTCCTCCTGATCCCATTGTGTTTCATTTTTTCCCTCCTTACCCATCACGACCCCCCACCCCTGCCCTGCCTCTCAAATTCCTCATATTAGAGAGATATAATTGTCTTTCTCTGATTTACTTATTTCGCACAAGCTCCTATCTTAATAAGATAGAGAAACAAGAGGAAATTATATTCCAAGTAAATAGAATATGTGGAATAGAGCAGAGAAATCAATAAACTAGAAAACATTAAAAAATTATCAAAGCTGGACTTTAGGAAAGATTGGACAATGTATTAAATCTTTAGTCCACCTGAGAAAATAATGAGAGAAAAAAATTACCAATATCACTAATTAAAGAGAGATCATTACAGATCATCCAGACATTAAAAAGATGTTAGGAAAATATATTTAAAATATCTTGCAAATAAATTCAACAACTGAGAAAATGAAAATTTTTAGACAAATTAGTAAAACTGACCCAGACATAGAAAACTTGAATTCCTAATTGAACGCTTCTTTCCTTCTATAAAAAAAAGAAAAAGACCAAAAACAAAAAAAAAAAAAAGGAAAGAGACTGAGAAAGAAAAACTTAACACCAGATCAGGTAGCTTAACTGGTAAATTCTACTGAAAATAATCTTATAAAATACAGAAAATGAAGGAACACTACTCCCACCAATTCATTTTAAGTGATCATGACCAGCATTGTTCTAATACTAATCAAAGACCTCACAAAGAAAAATACATTACATCTCTCATGAATATAGATGAAAAATTCCTTAACAAATTAGCAAACAGAATTAACAGTATGTTAAATGATAGTAAATCATGACCAAGTAGGTGTTGATATGTGAAGTTGGTTTAACATTTAAAAACCTATTAATGTGGGGCACCTGGGTGGCTCAGTGCGTTAAAGCCTCTGCCTTCGGCTCAGGTCATGATCCTGGGGTCCTGGTATTGAGGCCCACATTGGGCTCCCTGCTCAGCAGAGAGCCTGCTTCCCCTCCTCTCTCTGCCTGCCTCTCTGCCTACTTGTGATCTCTCTCTGTGTCAAATAAATGAATGAAATTTTAAAATAAATTTTAAAAATCTATATTTAAAAAAACCTATTAATGTAATTTACCATCTTAATAACTTCAGTGGAGGGGAAAAACCAAACTCAATCACTGTAAAAATAAAAAAATAATTGATAAAATTTAATATTCATGATAGAAAAACTTTCAACTGATAAACTTCATTTTTAAAAAAATCACCTACAAAATAAAATAAAACTACAGCTAACATCCTACTTAATATCCAAAGACTGTTAAAATGTCCATGTTGCTCAAAGCAATCTACAGATTCAGTGCACTTCCTATCAAAATACTGACAGCATTTTCCATAAAACTAGCATATTAAAATTTGTATGAAACCACAAAAGACCTCCAATAGCCAATGCTATCTTGAGGAAGAAAAACAAACCTGGAGGCATCACAATTCTGGATTCCAAGATATACTACAAAGCTGAAGTAATCACAACAGTGTGGTACTGGCACAAAAATAGACACATAGATTAAAAGAATGGAACAGGGAGCCCAGAAATAAACCAACACTTATATGGGCAATCTTTAACAAAGGAGTCAATAATATACAAGGGGAAAAAAGACAGTCTTTTCAATAAATGGTGCTGGGAAACAAGATAGCTACGTGCCAAAGAATGAAACTGGGCCATTTTCTGACATCATACACAAAAATAAATTCAAAATGGTTTAAGGACCTAAATGTGAGATTTGAAACCATAAAAATCCTAGACAAGAACACAGGCAACAATTTTTCAGACACTGGGCATACTAACATTTTTCTAGATTTGTCTCCAAAAGTAAGGGAAACAAAAGCAAAAATAAACTATTGAGACTGTATCAAAATACACAGCTTTTGCACAGCAAAGGAAACCATCAACGAAACAAAAAGTCAACCTACTGAATAGAGAAGCTATTTGCAAATGACACATCAGATAAGGGTATAATATCCAAAATATATGAAGAACATCAAAAAAAAAGACTTTCACAATTGCATCAAGGATGTCCACTCTATTTCTATTTAACATTGTACTGAAGATCTAGCCAGTGTAATAAAGCATTAAGTAAATAAGTAAAAATAAGCAAATCAATAAGTCAGATTGGAAAGGAAAAAAATTCTATTTTTTTTCTGGCAAGTGACATGATCATATACATAGAAAACCCTAAACAAAAAAGAAACCTGGGCAAACACATCACTAGAATTGAAGTGTTTAGTAAGAATGAATTCAAGGATAAAACAAAAAAACCCATCAATATGCTGTCTACAAGAAACTCATCTTACACGCAAAGACACCTCCAGATTTAA